>PVIR01000206.1:0-106711 GCA_004026965.1 Petromus typicus
GGGACAGGGTCTCGCTTTGTGGTTCAGGCTGGCCCTGAGCTCAGCCTCAAACTCACATCACAGCAATCCTCCTGCCTCTGCCTCCCGAGTGCTGGGATTACAGGCGTGAGCCATCACGCCCTGCACTGTGGTATGTGGTAATGGTTGCTGCTGGGCGTGAGACTCCACACCCAGTATGGTATATGGATTCCGGATATCGAACCCGGGTCCTTGAGCTTGCAAGACAGGCGCTGGAACCACTGAGTTAAATCCCTGGCCCAAATTAGAAAATATTTAAAAGGAAAGAGTATAAGGGTAAATAATGAGGGGAAAACTAATTTGGTAATAATGAAGAAAAAAGAAAACAAAGATTGTATATTTAGGGGGTGTGGATTTCAGGGTGGAAGGGAAAAGGGGAAAAATGAGAATCAAGTCATGTCATATTCTGGTACTAACTCTCAATGTTGAATGCAATTATGATGTGTATTCATAATGTACCAATAAAGATTTAAAAATTTAAACTAAAAACAAAATAAGTAGAGTTGGCAGAGCAAGCAAAAGACGTAACAACACTTTCTTTTCCCAAAAGACCTTAAGTCTTCTGTGAACCTTCAAAGAGTATTTTCTTGAGGATGCGGTGAGGTTCACTGGTGTAGGCTAGAAGGTCTCTTTAGCAACTTAAATCTTAAAGCTTAGTGGTCATGCTTGCTGTCATTTTACCTGCCTTTAGACAAAGTCTGGAACTAGATCTCAGACACGACACGGCACCGTGGACTGCTTGACCTTCAATGTTCATCCAAGCTGAGACTGAGGACTGTGTCCATTTCCATTATATTAGCATCTGTAGCTTGGGACTTGGCTCTTAGTAGGTGTTGGTGAGTATTTATTGAATAATGAAAGTGTTTTCAACAGGTCACAACAGTTCGGGTAGTTTAAAGATGGTGGTCTTGCAAATGTTTGTCTTATCAGTGAAGATACCGCTTCCTTTGTATTATGTGTCAGTGTGTATTTTACTTATGAAAAATTAGACATCAATGTAATTATTACTTTTTGATTGAAAATTTCAAATTAACTACATAATATCATCTAAGTGTTGTCATTATCCATAACTTTTATATAACCTAAAGGAGGGATGTCAATTTTATCCACAAGGCCGATCCTGAGTACAGTGCCCGGCTTGGTGTATTATCCCAATACATGGCTTTGGTTGAAATTGCTTCTAGGTTACATGCACTGTAGACATCCTTGTTCCTAGGCTGTTTGACAAGACACAGTATCATTGTCAGTATCTTCATCCGTATCATGAAAATGCACAAAATATCCCCTATCTGAAATGCTTGGGACCCAAAGTATTTCTGATTTTGCAGTTTAAAAATTTAGTTACATATACTTAATGAGCTATCTTAGAGATGGAAGCCAAGTCTAAATACAGAGCTAGTTTATGATATATATATGTTATACACATAACCTGAAGGTAGTTTTATATATAACATTTTTAGTGTACCTGCATTTTAACTGTGACCTATCACATGAGGTGCATTGTGGAGTTTTCCACTTGGAGAATCATGCTTTTATAGTGTTTCTGATTTTGAAGTATTTCGAATTTTTGGATTAAAGATGCTCAACGTTCTATCATCTTTTGAGGGGGTAGTGTAGGCCAAACAGTGCTTGAAATGATTTGACAAACATTGTAGGTTACCCCCAGAACAAACCTTTAGGGAAGGGTATTTTCTCTCCTGCTCACCTAGACTCTTCTTTATTTTGTTGCTGAGGTTCAGAAACATGCAGTAACTTGTGTTAGGTTTCCCAGCCAGTGTAGCCAGGTCTCTGTCTCCCCACCCACTAATAATAAGTTATCTTACTGTGTGACCACCAGTGGACAATAAAGCTCGCATGAGGCTCTTTGGTCATTTATTTATTATGCACTTCCACCCTCTTCCCCACCATCACACCTGCTTTGCTTTTAAGAACATTTTTTTCCTGGAGGTAAGCAGAACATTTTTGTTTAGAGCCACTACAATAAAATAATAAGTTTTAAGACAGTTTCCTTTGGTAACATTTACTGTACTTTGCTTCTTTACCATGCTAACTATGTAACTAATAACATAATAACCATCCTCTTCATAGTGGGTCATGTTTACAGTGCAGAAGAATTAAATCAGCTTTATTATAAGGCACAATGACATGATCCAATTCATTAACTTGTACAACCATAGTACGTGATCTAAAGTGATAGGAAAGATGCTCAGAATAAGGAAGCAGTAAAAGGTCTGTGAGGATATATAAAGAAAAGAGGCTGGTGTACTGTGGTTAGAAGTCATAATACTAATAATCAGGTGTTTCCAGCCAAGCCAGCTCTCCCAGGTAATGATGATGAAACTTGATGTGATGTTAACTAACTAGGGTACCTGTGAAGTAGCCCTTGAGTAGGGTGTGCCCTGCAGCGCAGCCTGCGTAGACATCTGTTTAGATTGTGTTATGTATTTGGAATCTTGGAATCCTGCAAATTTAAGTGAAAGCCATACAAAGATGAGTTTACTGCCTTTTTCTTAATACTAAATTTATCTTGTTTTAACTCTACAGTTTCAGACCAGAGATGTTTCTCCTACATTAGAACTATTTGAGCCACAACTTCCAAGCTCTGCCTCAGAACTAACTGTAATGATTAATAGGCTTCTGCGCATTTATCACTCAGGCAGCTACGCTGAACTCACTCCTGTATTTTACCTTACTTGACTTCAGATTCTTTTCCATGTACAACTTCAGGTTCTTCAGAAGGAGAAGCTTGCTTTCAAGCTTGCTCTGTCTGCCTTGCTCTGCCTCACACTGAGCTGCCCCTTATTAGGGGCTATTAAACACCTACTTTGTGCCCAGGTACCTAGCAGGGTACTTATGTTTGTACATATATGACTAAATCAAACCCAGTTTGCCTTTGGTGTCTCATTATCCCTCCTGCCTGTTACTGTTTCTTATATTAATAGTTTTAGGACTTATAATGCAGTTTCCACCTTGCCTCGGTGGTGTGTATATGGCAAAAGATAAAGAGTGAAAGTAGAAGTGAGACTAGTTCAAGGTTAAGAAAAAGATCCTTGCTTGGGTAGGCAGTCCATATGTTGAGATTTGTTTGTTTATGGTGTCATTGAGATGAAAATGTAACTGGAACTGCAATAAGTCCTTCTGTAGTTAAAGAAAAATAATACACAGTAAATTGGGAACCATCTATTTTCATAGTGTAGTTGCTCCGAATTGTGGAAATTTGGCAGACATCACTAGAATTATTTGTTGAAATTCAATAGCATATAATTAAAGACAAAGACTGCCATTTTTCTATTGAGTACATTAAAAAAATTACAGTATGTGTCATTTGGATTTGACCTGAACTCATTTCCCAAAAGAATAATGCCAGAAAGATAAAAGAATAAGTATTTTAGTCTATATAACATTAGCTCCTATTTAAATTAACTAAATTTATAGAAATACCAGTTATACTCTAGCAGTTTAAGTAACTATGCAAAAAATAGCTTTTCAATTAATATTACTTTAGAAGTGGTAGCCAAATGGAAACAGTGAATATGATGAAATTCTGAGTTTCAGGTGTTGCCAGACAACAGAACAAGATTACTGTTATTTTAGGCCTCTCCCAACTGACGTTTCAAACCAACACAGATAGAACAACCTAGACAATGTTAGTGGATAATGTGTTGAGGAAAGGACTGCTTTACAGATGCACAAGTGATTACTGCTTTTTAAACTTGACTTTTTTCAGCCATCAAAATAGAAACTTAGAGGCTTGAATATTGGTTTTATGTGTTGGCAAAGGGAATGATGGTACGGTTTACCTAATTTTGTCTCATCAAACAGGTTCTGAACAAGAGAATGAGAATTTATCTATATAGTTTCTTGGAACTGGTGTGTGATGTGCTGGTTCTCCCAGGTATTACATAGGTAATTAAAATAATGAATACTTTGAGTACTGTTCTGTAAATTTTATGAAAATCAAGCAAATAATTAAATTTCACTTGTGTTGTTTCTGTGATCAACAGACATGCAGTATCACTTTTGATTAATTGTTCCACTGAATTTGAAATTTTCAGTTGAACTCAACTGCCTTGTTTCATCAGCAGAAAGGAACTTGCTGAGTCATTTCATTTGGTGGTTTTCAGAGATCTGCGGTGAAGTAAAGCAGTAATTCCCAAGGGTTCATCTCTTGATCTTTTCATAATTATTGTACCTCCAATAGTTTGGAATAGCCCCTGATCTCAAATTTTTAGGAGATACACTTAGATGATTCTAAAATTTTTTGCCACTTGAGGATCTCTAAATGTAGCAGTATCAGGACAAGGGATATGGACTGAAGTATTAGACCTCTTAATTACTGTCCTGTTTGTGGAAGCTGTCATGAAACCTGCTTGACCCTCCTGTTTCTCATCAGCAGTGATCATGATATATTTCTTTGGAGTACAGAAATTAACAATTATATGAGAATTGTATGATTATTAAAGTAGGCTAAATAGCAACTTATCATTAGTCTTAGCATCTGGAAGATTGATAAGGGAAAAGAAAAAGCCATACAAGAATAGGGAGGGAATGACTATGGAAACGTAGGTCAAATTCTTTATTATTATTTATTATTTTGTTACATTTGAAATATTAGTGGTATTTTGAATTTTGTTCAAAAAAATGAATTACTGGCTTAAATGAAGAACAGTTTTTGTATAGTAAAGAACTTTAAGAAACTACAATTAAGTCTACATGTCATATCTCACTGTTTTCAGACCTCTTTAATGTACATCATTTTATTTGATAAAATGAAATTTCTCTTTTATTTTCCTTCCAGTTTGGTGGATTTTATGTGTTGGAATGGCACACTGTTACATATCTAGATTTTTCTGTTGTCTTCCATCATTTGAACAGAGACTAGAAATAGTTTTTATCTATTTTGTTGAATGAACATAAGCCTGGCTAATGGTTAAGTAATTTAGGGAAAATAAAATAGATCTAATTGAGCTCTCTTCCCCAGTTTTAAAATGTTCTATTCACTGCACTCTATGATACAGTCTTGCAAAGCTATATTTCCAGACCAAGGAATAAGGCATAGAAGCGGGACGAAGCCAGGTTCTAAAGATTGTGACTGTGATACGTGGAGATGGCAGCCGGAAGGAAGCTGCTGTCCAGAGGAAGTGCTGCAGGGGTGGTTACCTACTGAAGCACGATTATCTACAAACACATCTCCTTGTACTATTTGCTTCTTGTTTTAATATTCCAATGGAAATCTCTGTTTAAGAAGTCATTGTGGCACCAGGACGTATGTTTTTCATGGAGATACTTGGGCCAATCTTGCAGAGATTTTTTCAGTCTTCCACATTATCCACTCATATAGAATAATGGCCAGTAAGCATGAAAACCCGGGTAAGGACACTCTAGTTCTGGTAAGCAGGACCAAAGAGACTTTGGGGAAGACTCAGGGTGGCTCTCCTGGGACAGCCACTGTGTTTCTAATGAGGTTGTGCATTGTTAAGAACATTTGTGGTCTGAAGGGCTTTTCTTGAAAAGTAAGGTGTTTATTTTAGATTGTACTCCTAAAGAAAGCATTCTGTGTCATGATGGCAGGAAAATGATGGGAGATTGATATCAATATTATAAATTTCATTTCTACTGAAACATATTCTAGATCAGACATAATTCTGCATGTGTCATCATTATTTGCAGTTTGTGCAAAAGTCTATTAAAAGTACTTAGCAAAGAGCAAAATCAGATAGTATTATAAATATAAAACTAAGGATCCCAGGATATTATTGGCCAGCTCAGTGTATTGCTACCTTTCTTGAGAACATATACCTTTGTAACTGAATTCTTTAAAAGGCAATTTTAACTAATCTTAATTTAAAACTAATTTTAAATATTTGACAACAAGAAGTCTACAAGCAAAAACCATCTAAAGTGATCTTTTTGTATGAATCTCCAATATCTTCCCAAGTAATTTAAGTTGTTTTATATTTCTTCCAGACTTCCTTTTACTATGTCTGCTAAAAATAAAAATTAACTAATATTTGTTAGACCCCTTCAGTTATCTTTCATACATGGAAGTGTTTTATTTTTAATCCTTTGGATCAAAGTTGACTTACTAATTGAAATATGCAATGTCACATCATAAATTAAGCATTAATTTCAGATTCTCACCTTAGAATGCATGTCTTTTTATTTGAATATGATATAGTATCAAGATAAAAGGATAAACAACTGTTTCAAATTGCTTTGTGTTGTTATTTTGTCAGAGGTGTAAAAAATATGATAAAGTTCCTGCTAACTTGCCACTTTGAAACTATATTGCAATTAAAAATTTTTATTTTATTTTATATAGTATATTTTCTAGATCTCTCCTTACTCCAAGAAAATCATTGTTCTTTTGAAAAAATTACTTCTTTTAAAATTTATCCACATTGTAGAATAGAATATTGATAAGTATCTTTTTCTTTTACACTTTTCATCATTTATTTATCTTAAAATCTAATAGCATGTTCACAAGAAGTATTTTAAATAAATGAAATACTTTCACTTAACAGTTCTTGTCATTTGCAAATAGAATAAGAGAAGTATTTGCTGATTTCAAGTCACAAGTGTTAAAATAACACTTGTCAACTTGCCTTGTACATTTTTAAATTTTATTGATCTCAGAAATATTCTCCAATTTTAGTCTTCTGAGATGTAAAATACTTTAAGTAATTTGGATTTTTTTTCAAATTTTAAAACGAATCTATTACTTTAACAATATTTTTAGTTATTTTTATTTATACCTTTGTCATTAACCATTTAGGACTTTTATCAAGGGTTTCTTAATTTGCTTTGTTTTATTTATCACCACTGGCTGTTCATCAGACTTAATCATTCACTATACAAATACTTAGAGCTTTATATACAGTAGACTTCATTTAGACTCTTGGGATATATCATCAAAACAAGAAAAAAGCTCTCCTTTTTTCGTAGAGTTAACAATCTGTTAATACAAGGCAATTGACGACATATACTTTCCGCTGAGTGGTGATGATTTCATGAGGAAAACAATTCATGATAATGTGAATATGAGGAATGAGATAAGTGGATGCTACTCTATACAGTCCAGGCTCTGCTTTGATGCTGTTTGATTAGGGACCTGACTGGGCAAGGCTTGTGGCATAGACCTGGACAAAGCCCCTGGCAGGTCCTGCTGATCACTAGCTGCCCCTTTCTCTTGCACTGACTGACTCTGTGCCATGTATTGCTCTAGTGTATTCTTCACACTCTTTTCAGAAAGTGCCAGGTTTGCTTTTCAAGTACAGTATCTGTCTTGCCAAGTGCAGCAGACGGTACTTATTTTGGTCGGTACTTTGTTAGCAGATCACTTCTATTTGAGTTCAAATGGCACTCTGATTTCAAGAGTGACTGTAATCCTTTTTCTTTTGGAGGAATAGTAAGTGAGTACTTTGAATTTTGTAAGTGAACACTGAAGTTTTTTTTTTTAATATTCCTTATCAAGTGAAAATCCTCATTTGATTTTTCACTATGACTTTCCTCAAGCCTTCCCCAAACTGAAGTCAACATTAATAATCCTACCAAGCTATTTAAAATGAAGAATAACATTTATCGTGAGCTTAACCACTTGCCAGTAATGCAGTACCATGTTACTTCATTTAACCTTTCCAGCTGTCCAGAAATGGTATCCTCATCTTATAGATGAGTAAAATGAGGCACAGTAATAGTTTGTACACCAGTAAGTGGTAAAGCCAGTGGTATTGCAAGTTTATATTCTCAACTTTTATACTGTGCAGAATTAATGAGATGTTAAAATGGGGGTGGGATTGCATTACACAGAATAAAATCTTCCTCTCATTCACTGTTTCTACTAAAGCTAAACAATTTATGGATTAGCCATAGATATGTTTTGATTTGGCTTGGGCAGCAGTTTCTCCTCTGATACAAACCCATAGTTTGGAAATAGCTTATCTGCAAGATTATGAGGCACACAGGTCTGTTTCAACTTCCTCGACATTCCTCTTTTCATATATTTATTCTCCCATGAAAATAGAACAGGCCTCAAAGCTCTTATTTGTACCTCTTTTCTTTTAGTCATGCTCCAAATTTGTTTTTATTTATTTATTTTTCTCATCTTCAGAGGGGTTCTCCTTCCTGCTTTTAGGTTCCTACTGTCCCCACTGCCCTTTAACCTCTTCCCAGTCATTGAATCAGGAGAAAATGGTGGGGAATGCCTTGCTAACAGATAGATTGCTGATGCTTCAGCCTGTAAGAGTGAGTCTTCGGGAACTGCAGGGAACATGCTAATTCCTCACCCTCACATGGGGTATCATTTCTGTTTTTCCTTTCTATAGCTTTTTGCCAAGTTAAGATATTCATTTATTTATCATCATGTTATGATCATGTTTTTATCAGTTTAAATATGGGGTGCTTCAGCAAGGCATCTGACTACTGAATATGGAGTCAGAGCAAGATCTGGGCAAGTATGTAAATTTGAGAATTTCAGCTCATGGGAGGAATTTAAAGCCTTAACTCAAAGAAGTTCCCTTAGAGACCGAGGCTATGTTCAGGAAAAATGTAGATCCTTGTGAACAAACCCTGAGGGCTGGACTTATGGCTGTTTCTTTAAGGAGGCAAGACTCTGGCAGAATGATTCTTGGACTGGGGACTAAATGATAAATAATATAGGACTTGTACAAATTTATACAAAAGAGCAGGTCTTCATCATTGTGGAGGAAATGGAAATTCATGCTAGAAAAGATGCAAAAGATTAGTAGGAACATTTTTGATAAGCATCACAGTTCTTGTCATCTATAAATTCAGTTCTAGGTCTTGTAATAAATAGCTTAGGAATTCATTTAATTTGTACAGGATGAAAATATATTTTCACCTTTATAATTGCTATTGCCAGAAAAGTCATATTTATTGATTTACTTACTTTTTATATTTTTTTTTATGGTGCTGGGTTTGAGCTCAGCGTGGTGCACACTAGGCAGTCGCTTTACCACTAAGCTGTAAACCCTGTTTCCATTTGTGTTTTTTTATTCTGTTTTTTGTTGTTGCTGTTTTGTTTTGCTTCAGTATATAATGTACAGGTTTTAAAAGAAGTGTCTGAATACTCAGAAAAGCATTCTAGATTCTGAGCATTTGTATCTGTTTTTGTTTAGAATTGTGATTGGCCTAAGTACGTGTCTCCTCCTTTAAATATAATATGTAATTAAGAATATTTTAATATAATAATTTAAATGTCTCATAGTAAGTCAAGGTGAGCAAGTAGGATTTAATTAGAGGCTGCCACCTCCTACATGAAGCCTTCTGAATATCATGTTTAGTTGTGATCTCATTCATAAGGCATTCAGGTTTACATAGCTGTTTGGAAATTACTGAGCTATAGATGTTAAAAATATTATCTTTAAAGAAGGCTGTTTAAATTGAGTCCTGGTTATGCCACTCACAGATGTAAATAATTTGGTAAATTATTTACTTAATTTTGGCTTCAGTTTTCTCATCATTTATTAAGGTTTAAATAGACAATCTATCTATGAAAGGCTCAGCATGGTGCTTGGCACATGGTTTTGCGCCAGTGTATGTCAAGTATTACTATTAGCACAGCTAAGCCCTTTGCCAGATTCTGCCTTAGGTGAGGATGGGTTGTATGGTATGGATTGTAGTATTCCTTGTCTCAAATATTTCATACATAGTGACATATTTAAAGAAACTACTTTATCTTTATGAAATGAGAACAATTTCAAAAAGACTTTTATTTGGATAAATAAGTGATGAAACTTACCATCTTGTATTATGTAATAGAATCCTTAGGAATTGTTATCCTGTGAACTGCTGGTGATGAGCCCATATTGCTTTTTATCCAACCTGTTGTATAAAATGCAAACCAGAAAAATAGCATTGCAGTCACTTGGGGTCAAATTTTGTTTGGTTTTATTTTTAATATGAAGAATCCTCTATCTTTATGTTGACATTAACTATATTGATTAAAAAAAAACATGAATTCATTAACAAAGTGTTATTGGTATGTTTCAGACTTCTAAGCACTTGTTAAACATTTAAGGAGGATTTACAAGTGAAATCAAGTATTTGCTGCACTGCTTCCTTCCATTGAGTTTACTGAAGGTAACTAAGACTTTATGACTAATGAGGATCTTATCCAGATAAGCTGAGGCTGCAGGATATTAATTGAATTGGCCAATTTTGTAGTTAGAATATTAGTTTGATTACTTTAATGTGCTTTCACGTCAGAGTTTGGAGGCATTTAGAAAAAAAGTCCCAATAAACATGTAAAAGATGTCACTGATTTGTAAAGATAATATTATCAGCATGTATCTTTCTTATCCCACAAATGACCTGATTAGACATGAACAATATTTTAAGCAATATTTAATCAGAAAAAACAGTGTTTTTAAATGTCTTATGATGCAAAAATCCTAGAAATTTATTTTTTGTTGTTATTATAACCAATACCTGGCACAATACTAAGTATTCTTAGTATGCTAAGGTTCCTTGTTGAACAGAGAGCAGGGCTGGGCAGGCCAATAGCTGGAGGAAATAGCGGATGGCCAACAGCCTCAGTAGAACTAACTCTCTGTTGCATTATTGCCTTTGCTTATTATCAAGAATGGAAGGTAGATGACAATAGTTGGTTTGAGAAAGGTGAAGATGGGCGGTAAAGGATAAAAAGAAAGAATTAAAAAAATAACTGAAGAAAGCTGTGCTCCAAAAGTGTTCAGGTACTCAGATTGAAATACCTTATATCTCACTGTAGAAAATTATGGGCTAATGTGTTGGTTGTGCTATGGAGAGGCAGTGTCTTAGAAGTCAGGGTGTTAATTATCCCGGAATGACTGCTGCTCCAGAGTCTGGAGTTGACCTGCTAAGTGACTTTTCTTTCCTTCACCTCTTATTCTTTCCAGATAAAGGTAGTGAGCATCTAAAATGAGCATTCTGAGATCCAGAGGGATTGAATAGCTTGTCCAAAGTCACACCTTGCTAAACATAGGTCTTCAGCTTTAAAACAGGCTGCATTTTGAGATACGCCAATCTCCTCATCACCGTAAGTGTTTCAGGCAGAATGAGAGTGGTCATTTGTCAGAGAAACTGCAAAGGTACTTGCAGAAGGATTCAGTGACCTATAAGGTCCCTTATAACTTAAAATTCTATGATTGTAGTTTGTTTTATAGATTTAGTAAGGTAGTGTTCTTTCCTTAGCTTCCTATAGACATAGATCTTTTAAAGCATTTTGTTGTATTTGCCATTTAAAATAGCAATTAACTTTGATTGGCAGATACTTACAGCATCCTATGTGTACTGTTCATTTTGAAACTTATTACTGACTGATAGCCACAATTTCACTTATATATGAAGTGGTAGTTTGATGAAGTAATGTCATGGTTCTTCACTAAACCAAAAGCATAAACAAGCCTCTTGTCACAGAGACCCTCATTTTCCTGGCTGTCAACCTGAATGATATTTTAATTTTTCTGCCCTGAGGAAATTTCAGTCTCTCCTCCAATAGATAAATGGGTGAACCCTCAGGAAATGCGGCAGAATGTTTCTGTTTGCCAATGCAATAAATGCAGAAGCTAATAAATGTCTACTTCCATCAGGAGGAGGCGTGTAATGAGTAAATGATGAGAAAAAGAATTTGGGGAAACAAATGATCAATTCAATCTAAGATGACAAACAATTTCTTAATAACTTGGCCTCTAGTTGGAGAGAGGCTTTTGCTAGTCAAAGAGAATGCCTGTTGAAACAAGCCTAGCACAGGGGCGTTTGCCTCTAGGTGCTGATGGGTTTGGTCTGGTTGCTTGTGGCTTACACTGAAGGAGATCCACATGCTGCCTGGGTATTTCATGCTTTCTTTGTTCTCTGATTTCTGTAAGTGAGTGCTTGGAAAAGGATTCATTTCAGGGCCTAAGTCACATTGCTTACCCCAGATTCCATCTTTATTTCCTATTCATCTTTTTAATAAAGACCTTTTCAAAAGTAAAAAATCTAGTTTCTTTCTCCTGAAATGTATATCACAGTGTACACAAGAACCTCTTTCCAGTGGGGTGCACATGGTGAACATGCCATTTAAACACATTCACAGCCTTCAGTTCCCTAAGTCACTGGTGGGAACTCAGAGGCCAGTGTGGCCTGGCCCATGTGGGCGACTGCACTTTTGCCTACAGGTCTTGCTGGAAAGCGCTTGTACTCGGTCGTCAGAATGCGTAATGTAATTTAAGTGAAGCAAGTGAGACAGGACTTGGAAAAAAAGAGTTGCAGCCCACATGGAAGATGTGAGAGAGCTATACCATGCCAGAATGAAAGATCATTCACTGAGATGCATTTTGTTATCACCCTTTTGTGGGATATGAGAACACTTCTCAGAAAAGTCATGTGGAAAAGATTGGCTACCAAATACTAGCCATTTTCAGGGACAGATTTTCATGAATATTTCTAGAAGACTATCAGACTTACTTACTGTGTTCCCCATAATTATCTTTGTACCACCCACTCAGCCTAGTACTGCTTTGTTTTGTTTTATTTTACAAATTATGAAACGTTCTGGTATATTCAGTACCATCTGAATGAATGAATATCTGAGGGGTGACATTTTTGGGAGGTACTAGAGGAGCTTAGGGTCACAGTGCAGGGAAATGCTAATGAGCCATCATGTAGAAGCTGGACGGTGATACTGCAAGGCTTTTAGTGTACTTGGCAGCATATGAAATGTACCTTAGAGATTCAGGAATCCTGCTCAGTGCTTTCTGAGAGAAAGCCATTATATCTGAAAGCTAAGACTTTTCAATGTGCTTCTATTCACATGCATATTTCTGTGCCAAATCTTTCAAAAGGCCTTTCCTTTGAAATACAAAAAGATAAACACATCTTTGAAATGGATAGGTGATCTCTTTGCCACTTTTGAAATCTTTTTCCATTTCCTATCTGAGATTTTAACCCTTAAATTAAGACTGACTTCTCCTCACCTATGTGGTTTACATGCATTGCTAGCATTTGTGTAAGTCTTGGGAATTTTGTGAGCTGCACTGGATCTTTTGCTTGGATATTGCACTTCATTCTTATGTGACTATTGAGAAGTAAATACTATTAAGAAAATAAAACAGTATGTTTAACCAGAGTTGTATATGGACTGATTTAGTTCTAGCATTTAATACCAGTCTAACTTTGGTTAAACATACTGCTCCTAGTAGAGAAAATGAAGACTATAGCCCCAACTGTACTTCTTCCTTGGCTGGTTTTCATCCCAAGTTCAAAAAATAAAATAAAAGAAATGATTGATTGATTTGCAACATTATTTGCTATTACAAAGCTCAAATTTCCTGCAATTCCCAATAGTTTCAACTCTTGCTGTTCTGTTTGCTTAGCTGGGAGGAATCTTATAGATTCCCTTGTTTATGAGTACTTTGTGTTTTTTGTTTTTGTTGTTTGTTTGTTTGTTTGTTTGAGACAGTGTCGTGCTTTTTAGTAGTTCAGGCTAGCCCTGAGCTCAGCCTGAAACTCACAGCAGTCCTCCTGCCTCTGCCTCCCAAGTGCTGGGATTATAGGCAAGAGGCACCATACCCGGCACTGTGGTATGTGGTACTGATTGCTAGTTGGCATGAGTCTCCACACCTACTATTGTTGTATGTGGTTACCTGGGATTGAACCTGGGCCCTTGCGCTTGCATGACAGGCACCGGAACCACTATGCTAACTCCCCAGGGCCCCTACAGGTACTTTTCAATATGAATATTACTTCCCAGTAGGTTGGAAGCACTGAAATTGCATAACTTAAAAAATAAAATAAAATGACCCCTCAGCTACTAGTACTTTTACTCTGTAAGCAGTACATGTCTGTAAATGTTTGAGCACAGAGAAGAATGAATATTGGCCCACTTAACAAGTAACAGGATTTCATATTTACCAAGGATTTTAACTTTTATAATTTAACCTTTGTAATTTAAAACAGGCTTTGTTGTGCTAACTTTTAAAAAATTAATCACACTTTAATATGTATTATTCTTTCCAGTGGATACATTGGTTGTGCATGGAAATACTAAATGTTTACTTTGTTTTCTCAAGAGAGCTGGTGCAGGTTGGAACCGCTTAACAAACTTGTAACTGTCCTTAGTCCTCAGCATATTTTCCAAAGACTAAAACATAAAGGACTTTAAAACATTTTTATCTCCTTTCCTATCTCTAGGGCAAAAAAGAAAAACCCTAAAAAACCTCTGCTGTTTCACATATATGAATAGTCTATTATTTTAGCTGTTCTCTGTGGTTGAATACTTGATTTTCATTTTTCCATATTATGAATAGTATGTTGAACAATTTTTTAGCTAAATTTTATACATATGTGTAATTATCTGAGTTATTTCTAGAAATGAAACATTTGAGTTGGAATATATATTATTGAAAGGCATTGGAAATGTTGCCATAAATTGTCCCATTTTATACTTTACTAGCAAATTCTGAAAGAGCCCATTTCCTCATATATCTGAGTAAAGAGAGAAGGGGGGAGCAAAAATGGCAGGTGTAATAAATGTAAAGTGAAATGATTTTATCAGTCTTTGTCTCAGAAATTTTTCAGATTCGAGTATCAAAGAGCTGTGTGTTCCAAATGCCTGGGATCTAAACTAATCTCTCCATCTCCAGCCCCCAATAGGAGGTTTAAAAGAAAGCCCTTTTTGGTAAATTTCTGTGTAGAAAATAATGAAATTCTGTTTTAAATTTTTCGCTGGTTGAGCCAAGTCATATTTTGTTGGTCTTAGCAGACCTCTGACGTTGCACAGTGCTCGTGACAGAACCAGGTGCTGTGCCTGTTGTTAGTACCAGTCGCAAGATTTTATTAAATTAAAATGTTAAAACTTTTAAGACTTTATTAAATATAGGCCTTTAAAATACACATTGAAGGGGTGAGCACTGTATTTCTTAAGGAGTAAAACCCATTAAGTAATGCTATTTGTGTCACCTTTATGGTGACACACTAAGCACAATGATGAAATTACCTTTGGAACTCAAGTGTGCTTCACATTGTGCACGTCATCAGAGCAGCCCCTTGTTAAGTCTGTAGCCTGTAACTGCTGGGGTCAGTCAAGAGTTTCCTGTCTTATTCACCTAGAGAGATGTGCACAGTCTAGGATCAGAACTGGTCTGTGGCACTCACCCTTCATGAGAGCTGCTTATTTTCTGTGCTGCCAGAAGGGTCTTACTTCTGAGCAGACAGATTCGATGCAGTTTCAAGTCTGCTCAGCTGGTGCCAAGAAGCAAAGCAGTCAGCTAGATTATGTCTGCAAAAGTGTTCAAAGGTTCACTCAATTTTCAAGTAAGTTCCCCTTAACTAGACTTCCTGAAATAGAATGAGTAGTGGTTGGGCCTCTATGAAATGTCTCTATCTCAACTTGTTAAAGATAGCTGATGAAATCATACCCTTAAAAGTCAGATTCTAGGCAAAAGTGAACAGAAAGCATACTTTGTGTTGGCCTCTCCATTCTCCTTTTCACTTCTGATTCTCTGACAGAGATTCCAATTTTTCTCTAAATTCTTGTCTTCTGTCCTAGAAGGAATTATTCTTGTTGTCATCTTTTAATTTTGCACTTTCTTCAGAAAGCTTAACTATTAATAAGCCGAAGTCCAACAACGGCATTTACTCAGCTTCTCTGCTTGGATTCCACGGAAGCAGTCTCAGAAGCCTACTCACTATCTTAATTAGGATATTTAAAATTTGTGGGT
Organism: Petromus typicus; assembly: GCA_004026965.1. Taxonomy (NCBI): domain Eukaryota; kingdom Metazoa; phylum Chordata; class Mammalia; order Rodentia; family Petromuridae; genus Petromus; species Petromus typicus. The sequence continues at coordinate 15,720 of PVIR01000206.1, forward strand.
TTTGATTTATGATTACTATATTATCAGTTAGTGGAATACTTTACAAGTCTGAGAAATATCTAGTTGGATGACAAAGTTTACTACTTCCCTTAGCATTTGGAAATATAAAGCTCCTAAGGAATAGTAAAACTAAAAGTGAAGACAGTCCTCTCTCTGTCTGCTACAGCTGGTTGGTTGTCTTACCTTTCTGTCTCCACTAGCTTTTCAGGATATCATCAGCCTTCCCTCCGTTGGACCCATGGCTGTACATGACCATATTAACTCAAGAAGTGCCTTTTGATTCTCATTTTTCCCCCAAGTCATGTGATACGGTACAAATCATCAATGTGGGGGGTGATCATGATATGTATATAAAATGTACCTATTTCACAGTAAAATACAAAGAAAAAAAAGTAGTGCCTTTTGAATGAGTGAATTTTACATTGCCTCTCCAGAGGTTAGAAACCACGTGGAATGAGTAGGTCAGGGTCATCAAAATGAGCATATACTATGAGTTTTTCATATCTTTAATGTAAAACTGGGGATGAGTGGAAAGTTAGATATGACTGATATTTGCCTGTATCTTCTATGGTAAATATTGTCATTTTCTGTTTCTTATTAGCCCGCAGTTATCCAGAGGGCTCCATGTGCACAGACGTGGCACCAGTCTTTCTGCTGAGTGAGCATGGTAGTTCCTTAGAGATCTTTTCTATAGGAGATGATACGAGACAGCAAGGGCACAGTGGTCCACTGACTTGAGATGCACTGGGGAAAGCGATGTGACAGGTTCTGTCCTAAGCCATCGTGTGGTGTGCTGTTAACTGTGCATACAGCATTTCCTCATCCAGCACTTCCCCGGGAAGACTTACGACCTTGACACTGACCATGTCACATCACACAGTCCTCGGGGGAGTAAGAGGTGCCGGTGCTGGTGACATGCAGTAATTTAGGAGTTATTCTGTAAGTTTTACAAGACATACCAGCAAATTCTCTTGAAGACCCTCCTGATAACTATGAAATTACTTTGTCTCACTCTTGTAGAAGAAACAGTATGATACACAGCCATGGAAAAAGCAGAAAGGTCTCAGGTACGTGATAGTAGAAGTCTGTAAGATGAATATAAGGAAGTGATGTTATTTTGTTACAGGATGTAGGGAGAGATATTAATGCTTTGTTTTTAGGATAAATTGCAACTTTTAGGTAAGCATGGAAAATGAAGATTGTAGAGGGGAAAGGACCAGTCATTTCCCCAGTATTGTCCAGATTAGCTCTCTTGTAATGCTACTGAAACTGAAGCCATAATGAATTTTCTTATAAAAATTACAAAGATCCATGCCCAAACCTAAGTTGTTATAGATGACTATTAAGAGGAAAAGTATCTCCTCACATCTTACTTCCAGAGGTCACTTTCTTATAGAACGTGTGTGTGTGTGTGTGTGTGTGTACGTGTGCATGTGTATGCGCGTACATATGCACAAGTGCTTATCATCTACGAAGTATATTATTAAAAGTGTTTTTCCAACTTCCTGTCATATTTCTTGGACCTCTTTCTATATCAAGACAAGTAGATCTCTTATTCTTAAGGAATCAGAGTAAACTTATGGGGAGAGAGAACTATGAAATAAAGCTTGAAGTGTCTGAGAGAACCAGCCAGAGAAATTAAAAGGAAATGAAATCATACCTAATTCAGAAACTGAATATGAAGTATAGTTAGGGACTTCAAAGAAACATGGGGCTTTCGAGACTCATTAGAAAAATCCTATTCTAGAGATAAAAATTTCCATATAGTGATCCGATGACACTGCATGACTTTACTAATTAAACATTTACTTATATGATTTTTAAAAAATTAATGTCTCTCTACCCTGTCACACTATAAATTATAGTGGGCTACATCTTGGTCCACTCATCAGCATTTTCCAAGTTCCAGGCCTGGTGCCTGTACAGACCTTCATTTCTTCTGGAATGAAGAGATGAGCAAACAAGTAAAAAGAAAGTTAGAATGCCAGAGTTTTTGGTGCAGTCGTTTATTTAAATCGCCTAGACGGAGAAACTGAGGCATGAGATAATTTAGTGAAGGTTATTCCTGTGTAGTGGTAAGGTTGTCAATGAAGTAGTCTCCTGATTTAATTAGAAACTAAGTCAAGGAGGAAAAGAAAAAAAATGAAAACCTGAGAGTCTAATTAGTGAAATTTCTAAAGCTCCTGGAATAAAACTAGAAATGGCAGAAAAAACTCTGAATAGCTGTTTCTTTTATGGGAAATAGTAAAGATGGAATAAAAGGATAATTACAAAAGGAGTTTATTAATTTTGCCAAGGTACCCATGAGACAAAAGGATTTTTGTGAAACGTGGCTTTTTAAAGATGGTAAGATTTGATGCAAAACTTAAGTATGGCTGTATAAAGTTTTTAATTTGCCTTGTTCTTTGTTAAAATATAGACGAATGCTAGAAGAAACGGAAATTTCTAACAAGTAGACTCAAAGCACTACTAAAAGGGCAAGGTGCTTTTAATGTGTGATTGCATTTGACTTTCTTGACGTTATTCATGGAGTCTCAGAAAAGCAAACATCTGTGGGCCTAAAGAGGGTCTATCCCTCGTTAGTTTGGCACTATATATTATGAAATAGAAAGGCTTAAATTAGGCAGAATTTATTTTTCTCTTTATTAAAAGTTTAGAGATGAGCCATTTAGGGCTCACACGGTGACTTCTGTATAATGAGAATTCAGGCACCTGTTCCACATTCTTACTCTTAATACAGAATTTCCCTCTTTTAAGGTCCACTCATGTGCCAAGATGGCTGCTGGAGTTCTGGCCATCACATCTCCATTGCAAACTGGGTAAAAAAAAAAAAAGGCAGGCTGTCCAACCACATTCCACAGGCCAGGATGCAAAAAGATGGGGCCAAGAAAAACTTAAGACACAGATTTGATAAATATTCACAAGTAGTTTTTAGCAGAAATTTATGGGTTCTCAAATACCCAGGCCTTTGAGCTCAACACTTACACAAAACCAATAACAATGCTTGATTTTAGAGATGAAATTTAGCATTGATCATTTTTCAGGTTCATGTGTAACTATGTAGGCAAATTAGTGGAAAGTCAGGTACCTATGGAACGAGTGGTTGTTGGCAGGAATGATAATGTGATTAGGAACCTTGGCCTTCCAAAGGTAAAACCAGGCTGTCTGCCAACTTCTTACCTTACATTATTTTGATAGAATCACCTCATTTGAGATGTTAGAAAATGGCTGTTGAAATAACTTGAACCATTCCTCAGTGTACCTTTTAGAAACCAAATACTGGATCTGATATACCATGAAGCTGAACCAGAGTTGGCAATTTGCCAAGCTATTTAGCTATTACTTTGTCTCTCCTGTCCTGGGGATGGCATTCTCCTGAGCAGAGGCTGGGAGGGAATGAAAGGGGAGAATTAAGAGATAATGGAATCAAGGCTCTGAATTTTAAAAATTCTGTAATAAAAGGTTCTTTAAGACACCCGCTACTCTACTCTGGTCCCTTTTCCTACTGAAAATTTCCAGTTCCACTGTTCCGCTCACCTGTAACAGACTTCAGAATGTACCGAGATACGGGAAGGCAAAAGTCAAACCAGCGTTTAGGCTTTCCAGTAGAAGGGTTTTTTTTCAGAAGAAATACTAAAACCACTAGATAAACTAAATTCAGACTGCTGGTGATTTTTTATTATTTTTAGTTTTGTAGCCCTTAAAATTGTAGTAAAGATTAGTTACGTTGGTGGTCAGTCTCTTGATTCTGTGTAATTCTTGTAAAAACACAGGATAGTTGATGGGACACAAACTTTGGCTACCTAATACCATGGAGTAAATAACTATTTCAGGGTTTCCATGTCTAGAGTTTTGTCTGAGCTGCATTTAATGCAGTATTCAATTCGTTCCTAAATGCTTGTTTTCACCTTGTAAGAGATACATGTAGGCATCTAGCTGGTTGTGAATTACAACATAGTTCCTAGGTAGTGTTGTTACCAAAAAAAGTATAAGCAAGACTTATATGTATAAGACTTATACTTATATGTGAACATAGCTAATCAAGAAAAGGAGTGTGTTTTGGGGGCATTACTATTTGCACACCATAGACTTTGTATTGATTAGCCAGATGCTGACAATATTTGAGTGGGCTGGAGGAGGAGGAGAGACTGATGGTTGGGAACAGTAGTCATCCATCCAGACCAGCCAGTCCCCCATCCAGGGTCAGCTTGTTCCTTGCTGTACTCTGTTCCAGCTTGTACTCTGTGCTGATGTCAGTGGAGTTGCAGAGCCCGTGAGTGGCAGGAGTGCCATCTCCTCCAAGAAATAGCCTCAGGATACCAGCATTTGAATTGTACCTGGCTCTGCTGTGTTACCTAGATATGCCCTATTCTCTATATAGAACATTTTATAAAAGAACTGCCAAGAGCTAATTAACAGTTTTTTTGTGTGTGTAGCTTTTATGATGTGTTCTTTACTTATATGCTGCATGTATGATCATAGTAGTTACAAGAAAGCAGAAACAAAATTCAGAACCTGAGAAAATATTCCAAAGACACAATGTGTGTACATTTTTTCTTTTGATCTAATTTAGAGCTTAAAAACAGATACTTTTCAAATCTAGCCATAATGTGTGTCTCTGCATGTGCATTTTAATATATATTTCTAAAAGGGAGACATTCTGAAAATGGAAAATGGCAGTGGATCACACATTCAAAACTTGGGCCACTGCCAGACCTAGGGAACTTGGGAATGATGCCCACTGTTGTTGATTCCCATTTCCTTGCCACACTTATAAAACTTCTTGGGTATCAGATGGGTAAATCCTCCACCCCCACCCCCACCCTACATTGGGAGTTTAAGGGAGATTGGCAAGAAATACTGAAATACTTGCATCTGAGATCAGCCACACTGGTACAACTATGTATGGTCACCTCAACTTTCATGACAGGTATGACAAACTGTCTCAATAAACACCCATTGCAAATTCCTTTGCCACTTTCTTTACTCTGGAAGTGAAAACCAAAATACTCCATTTTCAGCCTCTTTTGCAGCCAGCATTTTGTATATTATGTAATTCTGGCCAGAGAACTCTAAGTGAAAATTTCCGGGGGAGGTTTCTCTCTCTGCTTTTTACCACACCCCTTCCTTAAGGCTTGGACGTTATAACTGGAGATACTGTAGCTATCTTGAGACCATGAAAATCAACACTAAATGCTAAGGGGTACTGGCAAGGAAAAGAAAAAAGAACCTGATTATTTGGTGATGTACTTCAGCAGCTATATATGCCCTATGTTTCCAACATCTCAACTTCTTCTATCATGAAAAAATAATAATAAATGCTGTACTTGTTTGGGCTACTGTTTGCAACTTCCACTTCTGGTTATACTATTTTTGTAGTCAAACATATTTTAATCAGTGTCTGTGTCGGTTTTTGTGGTACTCTCGGCTGAAATGTCAACTGGTAGAAGATCTAATAAATGTAGCATTTCAATTAATCTTTATTATAATAATTTATTTACATTAGACCTGTCTCTGTCCTGTTTTACGTAAGAGCAAAAATTGAAGTGGAATTCAGAATTAGTGGTATCATTCTAATATTTCAGTAAGTTTGTATGTTGTGTATTTTGCTGAGTTCTCTTAGTAACAAATAGAGCATAATACCAGTCCCTAGAGAGTTTATAAGCTGTTTGATGAGACCTCTGTACCTCGTGGTACAGAGTGGTATGTGTTTTGATAAGTCTGTGTTCTTTATAAAAATGTAGAGAAAAGGTACAGTTGTATTACATTTTTGTACAGCAAATCATGCCAAACTTAGTGGCTTAAAACAGCTACTATGTTCACCTTTTAATTTCTCAGTTACCTACTTTGGCTTGTTATCAGCAAGGACAGATCTAGGTTAGGCTGGGCTGAACTGGGCTCCGTTATGGCCATTTGGCTGAGATTTGGGGATTGTCCTCAGTTGGGATAACTTGTAGATTCTCCTATTCCAGCAGGCCAGACTGGTATTGATGTGGTACTTAAGGCAGAGTTCTAAGAAAGAGGCCCAGCCTTAGAACTGGCACATCGTCAGTGTGTAACATTCTGCTAGGCAGAGAAATTCACAAGTATGTCCTATTGTGGAATAGTACACTCTACCTTTTCAGGCTGACCAAGCCAGGGCATGAATAAGAAAAGAATAAAGGATTGTACCCCCATGCAACTTTGTAGTCTACCATCAGGCTCTGAGCCTAGAAGCAACAGTTTTCTTAAAATAATTTTATCTCACATGTTCTTTTTTATGAATAGTTAATAAAAAGTGGTAAGATACCATCAGTCATCAGTTCTGGAATCATTTTCCGGTATTGGCAAATTCTTCTCTTCCTTATCACTTAAACATTAATTTACAAATAATCCATAAAGAAATGTTGCTTTGAGAATAGAAAAGTTGTGTGTCAAAATGTTTAAGACTGACTAGTGGTTGGATTTTTCTCATATCATTTCAGGGAATTCTGTTCCACCAAATATCCCATGATTAGAGTTCCTTGAAAATGTTAGTTTGTGAATTATTCACTGTGTTTCTTGGAAGTTTGCAGAGTAAGAGTTAAGGCTAACGGGAGTCTTGTCATTAAAGTACTTTTGCTTTTTAATTTCATTAACTGGATATCATTGGTGATGAGGTATAAAAAAGCTATTGGATTGACTTCTTCTGTACAGGCTAGTTAATTCCATAGCCATTACCTTTTCAACAACAAATTAGCCCTTGTCTTTATTTCCCATGAATGTTAAAGAACAGAAAGATGAGCAATGGTGTTTGATTTAATAGGTGAAGAAACCTCTATTCTTTAAAAGATTTAAGTTTAATGACTTTTTAAAAAATCACATAGACTCAGCTACCATTCAGAGAATTTTTCATGTACTGTCTTATTTAATATCCAAAGAATCCTAAAAGGTAATTATTTGTACTATCCCCATTTTACAAATCTAAGGCAACTATTGGGGTTAAGTGACTCACTCAGTCCCACAAGGGTGGAGCCATGCTTTGGCAGGCTCATAGCTAGCTAACGTCAAGGTTCTTAATCACCACGCCATACTGCTCAGAATTGTACTGCTAAGTGCAGAGTGCTGTGACAACATATTCGTGTTTTCAGTGGAACATATTAAAACTTGTATGTAATGGAGCAGTCTCCTCACTCTGTTTGCTGCCAGTGTTTCTAGTAATTGGTTCCTGGTGCCTCAGTTTGGAAAATATTTCATAAACCATAAAAATTCTTGGTGTTCCCTTGTCCTGTACTACAGGTGACAGAAATATCTCCAAACCTAGAGAATTACATTGTTAGAGATAATTCACCTTGTAATAATTTAAGTTGATAGAGAAAGACAGCCTATATCAGATTTTTGATAGTACTAAAATATCTAAAAGATGTTATCATTCTATTTTGAATTTATGAGATCTACCTTCTCAAGAAAAATTTGGTGAGAAACATGTTTTATTCTTACATCAATAAAATTTTGTGTCTTAAAGTAATAAATTAATAAATAATACCATTTAATATTTGAGGCACACCACATTTAACTGCCCACAAATCCATACTAACAGCAGGCAAATAATGTCAAGAACTTCTGCTATTGTTGGGCAACAAACTACAGAACAAGTATGAATGGAGATATTAGATGCATAAAATTGATAAGCTTTTATACAAAGTAAGACTCAGACTCAATCATCAAAAGACCACCTTGCAAGGTCTTAAGCATCTTTATGTCTTAATCACTTTCAGAGAGAGACGGAGAGGGAGGGAGAAAGAGAGGAGATTATACTCTGCAAACTAGGTTTTACATTTAGCTTTAAATCCCTGTGTGATCTAGCCACCTCTCCAAAGCCCGAGTATGAGGGCAACAATGACTGCATGGCATTTTAAGGGCAGTTGAGATATCTATGTATAAACCATAAGCTCTACTTGTTGCTTTTAGTTTTTAAAATGTTGTTTTGCAAGGCTTCTTTTCCCCGTATAAGGACTTACTTTGTGAACCAAATTCAAAGGACATATACATAATACCTTCATTAAAAATGCAGACCTTATGTATTTAGGCAAGTTTAGATAATATAATCAAAATATAGTTGATATAAGTATGTAGTGCTGGAAATTAAGGTATTATTCAAATAATATAGTTACAATGACATTAAATTAAAAGTAACTATAATTATTACCAAGATAGTTGCATGTTAAACCTGCTACTTTCTCAAGGCAACACAGATAACACAAGTGACCTTTCTGAAAATTTTTATCCTCTTATTTTTTTTCTCTTTAAGTAGAAACATTGTAATATTACTAGGCAATATGTAAAGCCAGAGTTCTGGGATCGTTTTGGAGGTCCACTAGTGATTTGTGGACCCTATTAACAAAATCACCAATTTGGAATATTTTTTAAAAATTTAATTGACTTTACTAGGACATTTTATATACACATAATGATCACCATCGACATTAAAAATTTGTACCAGTGTATGACATGATTTAATCTCATTTTTTCCTTTTCCCCTGCCCACCCTACAACCCTCGCCACCCCCTATGTACATAAGCTTTGTTTCCTTTTATTTTACATTACATTTTACCCCACGTTATATACACCCCTACCCCCTTTACCATTTGAATATTTTCTGTTTCACAGTATGTGTCATACACTCTAGAACTATATCTTGAATTTTTGTACCAGAGAAGAGATACGGTATTTACACCTTGGTGACCTATTTATTTTACTTATGAGTATGTCCTTAAGGTACATCCATTTGAGTATAAATGACTCAAACTTATTCTTTATGGGTGTGACATTTGTGCACCCATGGTTATAGCAGCTCAGTTTGTGATAGCTAAATCTGGGAAACAACCTGAAAGCCCATCAACTGAAGACTGGATAAAGAAGATGTGGTTCTTTTATAGAGTGGAGTATTACTCTGCCATAAAGAAGGGACCACTTTTATAAGGATTATAGCTATAGTTAAGTATAGAAAGTGATATTTGTAATTTTGTTATCATTCTTCAAAAACACTGGTTATTTTTCAGTTTGGTGATTTCCCCATTTAGTATGTATTCAGAGTCATGTAAGTTGCTTGCTCAAAGTACAACTTCTTTCATCTCCAGAGATGAAAGGTGTGGTCCAGGACTGCACAGATTACTAAACCCCACAGGTAACTCTGAGGCAAGTAGTACACAGGCCTTTGCCCAAGGTTCACAAAATAGTGGCAAGAGTTGGGGCTGCTTCCTAAAATGCCCGAGGAGCTTAGGCAGCCCCTGAGAGAACATCTGAAACCAATCACTCTTTCCCCTCTTAATCACTTCCTATTTCCTAATCAGACTGTGGAGGAATTTATATTTTCCTAAGAGCAGCTATCCAGGCTTTGGAGATTTTGTTTCAAAAGACTTTTCCGATGCTACTACATAGTCTTCATAATTGATTTAAAAAAAAAGGAATGAATGTTGTCATTTTCTTTAAGAGTGCAGCAGTGTCATTTAAATGCATCATGGGAACACCACAGTAGCTATTGCTTTAAACATCAGTGTATACACAAATGTGATCAACAAAACTTTGAGAAGAAACAGGATATTTGCATAGTCTCCAAGTATTTCCTGCAAGAGATCATTTGTGTATGATAAGAACTAGCTTTTGCTGTGGGGAAATGTTGCAGGCACTGTTTTAGTGAAGTGATGAAGGTCAACATCAGTAAAAAATTGTAGCCCCAATGTAGTTCCTGAAGTCAGGTACAGATTTCCTAGACGTCATGATCTCAGCATAATCATGAAGAAACTATCGACAAGTTCAGATTGCCAGGCATTCTGCAAAACACCTGACCAGTATTGTTCAGAGATGTCAAGGTCATAAAAACAAAGACTAAGGCACTGTTACAGGTTAGAAGAGAATAAAGAGCCATGCAGTGATACAGAGGATCCAGCACCAGACCCTAGCACAGAAAAAGAACTGCAGTGGGAAAAGACAAATTATGTGTATTAGTTAATAGCGGTCATTTCAACTAGTAGTGACTAGTGTTGTAACATTGGTAAGTTACTCCTTTTGGTGTTGGCACTGTAATTAACATGCTGACATGAACAAGAGCTTGGTGGTATTTGGAAATCTGCCTTTTTTTTTTTTTTTTTTTGCCTCTAAGGGACTTTTTTTTTTTCATTTTGAATGAAAGATTTTCATTTTAGAAGTGTTTTCTGAGGCCAGAGGAGATCTCTGTTTTTTCTGAGCTTCAGTGACAACATCCACAGTTTTTAACTTGGGATTCTTTTTGATTTATCTTATTAAGCAGAAAATGTTCTAAAAGTCTAATTTCCTACAGTGGACATTATTAGATAATAAGGACCTAATTATGTCAAATGAAGAAGCAAATGCTTAAATGAATTAAACAGTACCTAGGTATCTAGATTGTACTTGTGTTTATTCTTTTAGTATTTATATGGTGTTGGCCTCCTGAGAATTTTTTGCTGTTGGTGTTACAAAGATTTATACAGTGTGGTAAACTGGTCACTAAGGTGAAATTCTGGAATCTAAATAAAGCATAGAACTTAAATTTGATATTACATGCTAAATTTGTAGGCAGTATGGCTCCTGGGAATTTTTGATACAATTTGTCATAATTTTATCTGTATTTAGTATTACAGAGAAGAGCACATGCTCACAAATTTATATTATGGCAGAACTTTTGCTTTTGTGTATCATTCTTTTTACAAAACTTTGTATTTACTTCTGATCATTTAGAATTTGTACCAACAGTGCAGTTTCCCAAGTTAGTAATTTTCGTTTCAATTTTTTTATTTAGATGTTGATCTTACTCTGCAGAAATGCTTGATAAATAGCTTTCTGTCACAGTTTAGCTAGAGATTAGCAAGACTAGTATTATCATCCAGTTAATTTATTTACCTGATGAAGAACACTAGTAAAGGAAGGTGGGGCAGTTTGAAATACTTACTTAAGATCATAGAACAGAACCAGAACCAGATCCTTCATTCCAGTCCTGTTCTGATGTTATAATTTCAGTGGTTAAAGTAAGTGAAAGTATTAATCAAGATGTTATTGCTTTACCAGCATTGTAATAGATAATTCTGTTACATAATGTCCACTTAGGAGTAAATCATAGTAATTTGGGAACTTCTTATCATTGTTAGTGTTAGGTTAGTAATTTCCTCTTTTGTTGCCCTCTTTGTGAGATAGTTCACAGAAAAGCTTAGGCATACTTTATAGAAGCACATGCCATAGCTGGTGTGTATTTGAAAGGAAGAAAAGCTTGTAAACAAAGCAGTTAGGGAGGTGTGACATAAGTGAAAGTAAAACTATCTGAGAAGACAAATGGCTTTTTGATAGCCTTAGACCTACAGATGAATTAAAACCTCTCACCATCTGGACTAGGGCAGTTGATCACTCAAATCACAAGTTTCAAAAATGCAGAAGCAGTACACTTAGAATATTGTCTTTGTGTCAGAAATGCACCTTTGTGCTTGAAAATGATAAAAAATTACAATCGATCCTTACAACTGTTCTGTTCATCTTTATTGATCAGGTGCAAGAAAGATAAATCGTAGCCCAAATAAGATTATAGTAAATGTTAGCATCATAGGGGACTACAGGTTGATAGAAAGCCATTCATCATCTCAAATGGTGACCTGTCCATGGCTCCAGCCACCCTGACTCTGCTATCTAATCACATACCTATTGATTTTATCTACATCCTAGGAACCTGGATGTGACTGTCATTGGGCTGCTCAGATTGTTAAGTGTAAAAGAGTGGCTCATATGAAAAGAATTTCGTTTTCATTTTCTCATCAACCAATAGTGATTTATTTAAAAATAAACTACCCCAAGTCATGCATGTGAGACCTGAGTGATTAGGGAACAAAAGCACCCAATGGACCACCGTATTGTATAGTGGTCCTTTGTACCCTATGCATTTTTCAGGATGTTCATTGAGTTTGAAAGCCCATGTGTGCAAATAGGTCCTTTATGTAGTAAGACTGGCTTCGAAGCAGCAAATCAGAATAAATAAATTTTAATTTTGCTACCCTAAAAATGTTATAACTTTGTCATTCCAGCTTGGGCTATATTACTTATGTGTTCATTGTATTAGTATAAACATTTTTGTACTAAAATTACCAAAGTTTGCTACTTTGTTCCTGTTGATTAATTTATTATAAATTTTGATGCTCTTTTGGTCTTGTTGAGGTGGTAGAACAATTACTATTCCACACAAAATCTTGAGGATACAAATATCACATAAAAGAAATAATTATTTAATATTCTTGTTGCAGTACTGACGTAATAGGCAAATGTCAGTTCTTGTAATTTCACTGCTAGATACCAGGTGTTGAAATGGTAGATTGCATACAGCATGGATCTAAATAAAAAGTTCAGAATTGTTTCAGAAGGATCAGATGATAAATTATGAAAGTTTATCATTATGTATGTATCAGCAGTGGTGCTGTGATTTAAATGCATAATCTTGCATATATTTCTGTAAGTAACTATGTTACCTGTGCAAGAAAAATCCGTACTGTGTAAGTGACTGGAAGTACATAATTTTGAAATTGCAGTTTTCCACACCTTTTATCTTCTTGGATAGTAAATGCTTTATCAATCTTTATCCACAGAGCTCAGAGTTCTACAAAGTTACCACTGAGCAATATCAGAAAGCTGCTGAAGAAGTAGAAGCAAAGTTCAAGTAAGTTTTTAATATTATTGTAATTAGACTGTTGTTAACCAACTGAAAGCCCAGCTTCGTTGTTTTCTGAACAGCAGACAAGATTGTTATGTGGCACTCTACAGTGATTGCAAGTGTTTTGGAGTGACTGAGGCAGGACCATGTCATCTCCTCTTCTGAAATTCAGATAAAGCAAAAGAGAATCTGCTGAAAGCTTGCTGCAAGTCAGTCTGTTTTTTGAACTAAGGGGAAATTGAAAGCAATAGTAATAGATTTTCATTTGGAATAATATATACGATAGAGTGCCCTTGATGATGAAGGTAATGTTAAATTGCTGCCTCTATTAATGAAAACTATTCACTTTTGTATAATGAAATGATGGGCTTGTCCAAATTTAGATATTTATGTTATTTGTCTTTAACCTATTTTTATTTCTTCACATGTGCCTTGAAAGCATTTAAATCGTGGACTTTACCTTGCCCTTGATTATGAAAATGATATTAAATTACTACCTCTATTAATCCTTGGGATGTTTAAATGAATGTTCTGTAATTGATGGATCAAAGTATCCATGACTCATAGCTTTACATGTTCTCTTTACTGCCAGTTCTCATGTTAGGTAAGAAGACATCATTCAGAATTTTCCTGAGTATATAAACGATTTCATTGTATAATCCTTGTTAGTACCACATGTGCAAATTAGTGCAGGGGGGAAAAAAAAAGGTGTTGTGACAGGTTTATTTGAAAGATTGCATTAGGCTCTGACCTCTTTCCTTGTACGTGTTTATAAGCATTTGATAAAATGATTAAACCCTAAGGTAGAGTTATTAGTTTCTGCTACAGTGCATTTTATGTGGTAATGGACATTAGTGTTAGTTTAATGTTGATTAAAATAAGATGTTTTTAAAAGATGGTTTGAATTCTATTTAAGCAGATGAAAATCATCAGGATTTCTTAAATTATCATTTAGAGGCAGTGGAGAAATTTGCTCCAAGATTGGTCACAGACCTCCTTTTTAAAAATTAATATAAGATCAGTTAAGGAGTTTTTATAAGGATGGTGGTATTTGGTTGAGGCTTAAAAGAATATAAAATAGGTTGAAGGGAAAGATTAAGGAGAAAAGGCATGCTCCCTACTTAGGTGATAAGTTTAGTGAAGACCTGTGCAACTGTGGTGGATTATTGCAGGAGGAAGTGGGAGAAGCTAGTAGGATAATTAGGTGGTGAGCTGCGAAGTTGGTCTTCTGTTAATGGGATATTATTAGACAGTGACTGACCAGGTGAGCACTCTGATCTCCGTGCTCTTGTAGGAATAATAATGTGATGGTAGGTGTGAGATTTACTTGGGAACATGAAAAATAGCCAGAAGTACAAGATGGGAGGTCCCCTCAAGTGAAAAAGACAAAGGATTAGTGCAAAATGATCATTGAAAGATGGATGATTGATTGATGTGTTTGTTTGCCACATCTGTGTAGTACCACAGAGTGAGTGGTTTAAATAGTGAGTTTATTTTTTTACAGTTTTGGAGGCTAGAAGTCTGAGACCTAGTTGTTGGCAGGGTTGGATTCTTGGAAGGCCTGTAGATGGGTGTCTTCACCCTGTGTCTTCCTTCTGAGTATTCCTATGTCCTAATCTTAAAAACTAAGAAAATGATACCAGTCATATTGGGTTAGAGCCCACACTGATGACCTGATTTTAACATAATTAGCTCTTTAAAAGACTCCTAAACCAGTCATATTCTGAGATACTGGACTTTGGCACGTAAATGGATGGGGGAGCACCATTCAACTGTTAGTGTCTGGACTGAGGGACCAAAAGAACCAAAAATATGAGTTCAAGAGATTGAAAACTTGTCAGAAGCTGAATTTTATAAAAAGATAAGTCTAGCATTGGTTGAGAAACATCTCTCAGGAAGCTTTACCCAGTGTCACATCACTGGGAAATGATAGACTTTGTGGAGAACAAAAATAAATGTGATGGTGACTTAATTTTCTATAAGAAAACATGGATCTATAGGTTAGACTTTATCTTTTATCAACCTCAGCAGTAGCATTCTCTGTATCTCTTAAGATAATATTCTCTGTGATTCTATTTCCACATGGCTAAAGTACATAGTAAGGACATGGCTTTATCAAAGAAAAGTCTGGATTTTGTACCAGGCCATTGCAAGGTAAGCCATTGGAATTTCTTTAATGTTAGAAATTGTTATTCATGGTGGCCCCTCCCCAGTGAGGCCGGGCAGGAGTGCTGGACATTGAGTGACTCATAGGCAATCAATAGCACCGTATAATGCAGCTTCAATAAAACTGCCTTCTAAAGTACTGGTAATTGTCCCTGGTTGATAATACTCTGTATATGATCACACATCGATACCAGGAGAGTAATGGGACCTAGGAACAAAAGGAATCTTTGCAGTTGAGACTCTCCGAGACTGTACAGTCCCTCTTTTGCCTGGCTTTATGTCATTTCCCTCTTTGAAGACAACTGAGTTAATAGCTCTGAGTGTGCTCTGTCAGATACTGTAGAATAGTACTGAGCCTTAAAGCAGACTGTGGAACCTCCTACACTTAATTTTGATGTCAGAAGCAAGGATAGTCCTAGAGACTGTGCCCTTAGACATTACCATGTGACTGACTACAATGTGAACAAACCCATGGTTTCACACACTGAAGGAATTCTAAGAATTAGTAGTTTGGGCTGGGACATAGATAACTGCTAAGAGCAGCTTACCTGTCATGTACAAGGCCCTGGATTCCATCTTCAGCACCAGAAGAAGAGGGGGGTGGGGCAGAAACAAAACCCTATATTTTAAAGGGCAGCTACTTATACTTGAATATGCTTTTTCCCCGAGCAGGTGCCTGCTAAACTTTTTATAACATCATAATTTGATTTGTAATGAGTTTGTTAGCATGCTGGCTATAAGGAATCACTACCACCTCTAAAAGCACAGAAATTACTTGATAGACCTATTTCTCCTTAGAATTTAGGCCATCTCAGGTAATCATGTAAAGCAGGATGCTATGAACTTTCTATTGCATGACAAAGGTGTATTGCCTGGCTGTTATTTTGATACTCTTCTGTCTGCACAAGCAGATTTGCACCATGGCTTCCTCTTGAAGACTTCTGACCATCTTGAACCTGCACTCAGCCATCCCTCTTAGGCAATAGCCTCTGAAGGCCTTTGAATTTTATCTGATGGAAGTAGGATTCATTTGGCTGCATCTTGGCTACAGAAGATAGAAACTTTTTAAACTGTAGTTTCAAGAGCAGTATCATATACCTGACAGCGGGTCGAACACAAGCCCTTTAAGGAAAAAAAAAGGCCAAGAACATTTGATGCTTCATGTTAGTAATACCAGTAGCATCAGGACAGCCTATCAGGACAGATAATGGAATTATTATTTTTTAAATTATATTTATTGGTACATTATGAATACACATGATAATCACATTCAACATTAGGAATTTGTACCAGAGGGCCGGGGATTTGGCTCAGTGGTTCCGGCGCCTGTCTTGCAAGTGCAAGGACCCGGATTTGATCCCCAAGTAACCACATACAATACTGGGCGTGGAGACTCATGCCCAGCAATCAGTACCACATAGCACAGTGCCAGGCATGGTGGCTCATGCCTGTAATCCCAGCACTCGGGAGGCAGAGGCAGGAAGATTGCTGTGAAGTGAGTTTGAGGCTGAGCTCAGGGCGAGCCTGAACTACAAAGTGAGACCCTGTCTCAAAAAAAAAAAAAAAAAAAGAGGGGCCTGGGATATAGCTCAGTGATTCCAGCACCTGTCTTGCAAGTGCAAGGACCCGGTTCATTCCCCGGTAACCACATAGCAATATTGGGTGTGGAGACTCACCCCAGCAGCAATCAGTACCACATAACACAGTGCCGGGCATAGTGGCTCACGCCTGTAATCCCAGCACTTGGAAGGCAGAGTCAGGAGGATTGCTGTGATGTGAGTATGAGGCTGAACTCAGGGCCAGCCTGAACTACAAAGCGAGACCCTGTCTCAAAAAACCTTAAAAAAAAAAAGTTTGTACCAGAATATGACATGACTTGATTCTCATTTTTTCCCTTTTTCCCCCACCCTGCTTCCTCCACCCCCTATATATACAGTCTTTGTTTTCTTTTTTCTTTATTACCACATTAATTTTCCCCTCATTATTTACTCTTACACTCTTTTGATAGTGGAATTATTTTAAGGATACTTAAAATAGTAACTCATACTTAATCTCTTAGTTTACAGCTGTGACAATAGACCATTTAAATATTATAGAATTAAAGGAGTTTTGTTTTTTTGAGACACGTTCTTGCTTTGTAGTTCAGGCTGGCCCTGAGCTCACCCTCGAACTCACAGCAACCCTACTGCCTGTGCCTCCCGAGTGCTGGGATTACAAGTGTGAGTGGCCATGCTAGGCATTGTGGTATGTGGTGCTGATTGCTGGTGGGCACAAGTTACCACACCCAGCATTGTAGTATGTGGTTACCAGGGATCCAGCTTAGGACCTTGCACTTGCAAGGCAGGCATGGGAACCACTGAGCTGAATCCCTGTCTCCTAAAGGAGTTTTTTCCTTCTACTGTAGCCATTCATTCATAGAAGCTCCTCTGAGATGTGCTTCCTGTTGCATACCGAGTACTCATCCATAGAGAAGACAGGCAGCTTCGTAGCCTGGCACTTAGAGTTTACTGAAGAACAAAAGGAAGACAAACTTTTAAAATAAAGATCTTTGTTAAAAGCCAAAGTTTTATAGTTAATCTGTAACATTTAAAATACAATCCATAATTATCTAACTGAAAATAAAAGGGCTTGTAGTGAATTTATGCCATTTACTTTTCTGCAAAATTTTATTCCGGTAATAGCTGTAAAATTTCAGCCATTAAATGTAGATCACTGAATAAACTCACCATTTTTTTACTTTCATCTGTTACTCAAAAGAGATCCTACTAAAATAATCATCATAAGCACTTCATATCACATCTGTTATCCCTTGTTATTATCTACTAATAGAGCAAATTATGGTATTAGTTCCTAGTTATTTAATATTGATCATTTATAGTTCAGCTGAATAAAATTCTGCATTAATCTATATTGTGCCTTATAGGTAACTAAAGTATGATATTAAATAATTTACACTGGAAATATAGCTCAGTGGTACAGTACATACTTAGCATATGTGAAGCTCTGGGTATGGTCTCTAACACTGCCAAAAAAGAGAAAAGGTTGCATATATAATCTAAGGCAAAGGTTACCACAAAGTAAATGTTCAGTACATGTTAGATTTGATTGTTAACTTCAATTCAAGTTATGAAACTGTGCCATAGGAGAAATTCTTGTATCTGTTTCCTAAACCCCAAATAGAACATTAGACGGAATGGAGTCTGGACTTATAGGGAGTGCACAGTCTCACCAGGACCGTGAGCACAGGAAGCACTTGTGGGATCCAGGGTGTCCTGCAGAGCAGCAGGGACCACTTCCCGTCAGCATCGGACTCAGAGCTTTCTAGGTGGTTTGGAGTTGATCCACAACATCTATAGAAAAGAAGTGTTGCGAAAATGTTAGTGCACACATTAAGCATTTTTAAAATAAAAAATGTAAAGCAAATGTTATAAATATTAAAATTTTTATTAAAAGTAATATAAGGACAGTTTAATATCAAACATAAGAAAAATGTTTTAAAGATATTTTGTTCCCCTTGGCCTTAAGGTAAGTGAGGTGACCAATTTCTACCTTCCTTAAAAAAGAAAAATGTAAGAAAAATGTAAGAATGTAAATAAATGTAAATAAAATGTAAATAAAAATGTAAGAAAAGTGATATAGTTCCCCTAAATATTTTGGGAATGGTTTTGATGGAGATACCAACTTGGCTTTAGTTTTGCTGAAAAATAAAACACTGTAAAAGGTATGATTTTTATGAAACCTTCATGAAAACAGGCAGTAGTCCATTGTGTGCCAGAATCTAGGAGGCGTTTTCACTTTTATCCTTAGATGAAGTTGTTGAAACCTGACTTATAAATTTAGATGGTGGGAAGAAGCTTGAATTATTCTTACAAAATATTAGAAGGCTAGTTACCCTGTAAGTAGTTGAGGTGGTTTGAGAGTATTTGGGGCTTGCTGTGGAAACACTGTGCAGATAAAATACATTCTGTAACTATTGCTGTATATTTAAGGGGTCTTTTTAAAATGTAAAACTTTTAAACTTGAAAATACCCTTGATATTTTTAAGGTTTCAGTTGGCAGTCATGTCCTGAGGGTGTAAGATTTTAATAGCTGTACTGTGAATGAATTTGTGAAGCTGAGGATGACGTGCGCCGGTGTTGTCTGCAGGTGTTTCTCCTGTTCACTATAATTACAGCATAGATCATGGACAGTTGTAAGCAGTAGTGCCTAAAGATCTTGCTTAATTGGCTGTAAAATAATTAAATAAGATTTTGACTGGCAAATTTATAATTCTGTTAGATGCACAAGCCAGCGCACCCAAATGTCAATGTGACTTCAATTTGGAAATATTAGATTAATAGAACTAATTGTACTGCAGGTACAAAGTTTACTCTGATTAATAGTCTTAAATCTCGTCTAGAAGTGTAGTCAGGTAAATTTATGTGACTTAGCTTTTTACCTAAACTTTTAATTAAAAGTTCTTTCAAAAGTTTGACTAGTCAGTTTCACTCTGCTGTACTTTCTAGTTCCTCTGAAGTTGAGCTCTTGCAGTTTTTCAGTGATTCAGCTGCCTTATTGAATAAATTGCCTTATCAAAGGAATTAATATTATATACTTCTGCACATGTACATGTATCTGCAGCTGATAGATACCGTGCACATCATGTCTAATACTTACTGACATCTACTTAGAACCTACTTTAGAGTTCTGTGAATGGATCTGATATACCAAATGTACATGATGAATGTTTTATCTCTGATTCTCATTGATCAATTTTGAAATGATCAAATGGCTTATCTCAGTAAGACACTAATTCACATGGATCAAATTTTAAATGACCAAGATGACTTGGTTTCGGCTGGACACAAATTATATTAAAACATTACTAAAGCATGCTGTCGTATCTAATGCAGGAGTTATGTTACCAGCAGTTACATTAGAACTCAAGTTATTGTATTATAAAGATGTCTCTTTCATAATGAAAAGTTTACACAAGAAGAAAAGAATGAGATATTATGGGAAGAACAGGGCTTCAGGCAAGGATTTAGGCTTTTACTAACTAATTAAATTCCGCATTTGTATTGTGCCTTTCTTCCCCCTTTTTTAATTTGAAGGGCTGTGAGCAGGAAATACAGCAGCTGCAGTGGTGACATTTTATTCCCTATGGTCCTTTGGAGCCAAGTACATCTTGATTATTTAGTAAGAGAGTAATTGAAGACGCAAAATTCTAGATAAAGTAAATATACCTACGTGTACCTTTTGTACATAAGCTTCTTGGTTACAGTTGCTTATTTAGAAGTTGAGGGTTATTTGTTGGTTTTTGTTTTATAAACATCAACTTCCACAGTATTTCCTGTGCCCTCTGTAGTGTGTAAGATTTTGATTTTCAAATTGAAGACATTTGTGCTTAAGAATAAACTTTGTATGTGAAGCTGATAACAAACATAGGGACTGAAATTCAGTTGATTATTTAGAACCCCTAATTTGAGGTACTTTATTATGTCTTTTACTCACTATATTATATCTTCCATCAATAAAATGTAAATTGTAACTGTCATCCTCTCTTAGAGAATGCAAGCTGAGAGGGTTTAAAAGTTATGAAAAGAAAGTTGACATTCTCATCTAAAGGTCTTCAGTTGTTTATTCAACTCCAAGACCTAGCTGCGTTTAGATATGTTTTAGATGATGCAATTTCTTCTGTGTCTCATCAGGGATATGTAGAGCAGACTAGCTGTCAAGCTGTGAATCTGGATTGTTGGTTTTGTTTGGTTTTTGGTTGATTAGTTGGTTAGTTGATTGCCTTTCCTTCATGTACCAAATTACCTCCAAGGATAGTAAGATCTGCTTTAAAATACACCTATGTTTGATAAAATCTTTTATGATAAACATTTATAGTTGGTTACATTTGTAAAGAAACTCTAGATGACTAGGTTTGTTTATTTGCTTAATGTTTTCCCCAAGACTGGAGCCCTTCTAATCAGATCTGTCCAGGTAGATACTTTATGTCCTTTTGTTACTTGTACTTTCTCTACATACTGTTTTATAAGGACATAGAAGCAAATAACAAGAAACACTGAATATATAGATTCAGTCTATGTATTTCTGTACTTCCTAACTGTTCCCATAGCACTCCAATCAACTTGGTGATATCAGGAAGAAAGGGGCAGGGCAGGATGGAAAAGCTAATTGGAGTAAAGGACTGAAAGGAACAGGAACAACTCTGTAAACCAGAAACAGGCAGTGTTGTCTGTTCTTGCAAACTAACAGTACGAGCTGCAATTCCGCCATCTTGTGAACTTCTGCTTTTGGTCACAAGGTCAACAGGGTCACTGTTGGAAGTTTCTTCATTCCTTCACTATAGTGTGTAAAGAAATCTTAAGCGATAAAATAAGCCGTGAAGGTATAGTGAGATTAGCCTCATCCTATTACAGAGGTGTGACCTAGAATTTCCTTTGCTTCCCCACTGTGACAGTTTGGCTTTTTGCAAGTGGCTCTGAGTATGTTCTTTCATTTAATGTAATCTGTTTATGTGTAACATGTAAATAATCAAAACCAGTCTGTTACTTTAAGTTCAAGGTCCTAAGCTCCTGAATTCATGTTCCCTTTTTTTGTTGGATAACAAATTGTACTGTTTCCCCTACAGGAACATTAACATTAAACTTTCTCTCTTAATCAATACAATCCATTAAGAATCTAGTATATACTACATGTTATATGAAATATTAATTGTACCCTAGTTAGATAATTGAAGAGGGCCACAATGATAGCTTGTTTCTTTCTTTGTATCATAATATTTTAAAAAAGAATGTTTATGAATTCTAGGATTTCATAGTATTTTGGAATTTACTGACCGCTGCTTATTTTAGTAATTAACAGCATGGTTCCTAGGAGCTAGTAAGTTTTTCTTCCTGCTCGTTTCGTCTAGAGTTCATTTACTTTTGAAAGGCTCTAGTTCCTTTGATTTTTTCCTTTGATGCTTTCAAAGATAAGGAAACATTATTTGGCTTTTTGAGTGCCACTTAGCTACAGGTAGGAAGCAGTGAAGCTTGCAGGAGGGCCAATTAAAGTTAATTATTGTCTGACTGACTTGCCACAGTATGAAATGTCCAAGAAGAGTTTTAGAAGGTAGATTTTTCAGTTCTGTCCTTGCGTCAGACTTACCAAATTAATCCTCTAGAGCTTGATCAAAAATGATATTGAAATTTCTCACAAAAATGATATAGCTTTCAGGATAATCTAAGATGTTATGTAGTTTCTGCTCTGCTATGGCCACTCTTAATTGTTTTTACCTCAAAGTTTGGTGAGCTCATCCATTGCTGTCTGTTGTTCCTGCTTTTAACCAGAACTTCTGGGTGTGTATAGTTGAGCATTCACTGTGTCTATGTAAACCCCATAGTATAATTGTACCTAAAGGAGTATTGCCCTTGCTCATTTCAGTGTGTAATTACCAAACCGTCCTTCATGGTTTCAGTCTATTAAGGATTCCTGTTTGTGGGTCTTCTAATTTTTTTTTAGGATGTAAAAAAACAAAAGATAAATATTGATAAAATTGTATCGATTCTGCATATCTTAGGATGCTATTAAGAGAATTTTTTAAAATGGGCAAAAGACTTGAACAGACACTTCAAAGGAAGATAAAGAATGGCCAGTTAGCACATGAAAAGGAAGACTACATCATTAGTTGAACAAGGAAATGAAAATCACTTCAATGATGAAAATAAAAAAGATTGACAGTTACAATTGTCCAAAAAGATATGGAGAAGGTAAAATTCTTGTGCTTTGCTGTTGGAAATATTAAAAAATGGCAAAACCACCTGGGAAAACTTTTGGCAGTTTTGTGGATTTCTTTTTTTTTTTTTTTTTTTTTTAAATAGGGTCTCGCTTTGTAGTTCAGACTGGCCCTGAGCTCAGCCTCAAACTCACATCACAGCAATCCTCCTGGCTCTGCCTCCTGAGTGCTGGGAGTACAGGCGTGAGCCACCACGCCCGGCACTGTGGTATGTGGTACTGGTTGCTGCTGGGGTGAGTTTCCACGCCCAGTATTGTATGTGGTTACCGGGGATGAACCCAGGTCCTTGTGCTTGCAAGACAGGTGCCGGAACCACTGAGCTAACTCCCTGGCCCAGTTTTGTGGATTTTTAAAAAGCCATACATTTTCTGTATGACTCAGCAATTTCAGACTATTCATTTACCCAAGAGAAATAAAAAGACTTGGGCAGGTATGTTCATAGCAGTTTTATGCATAGTAATTTTAAACTAGAAATAGCCCAGTTGTGGTGTATTTGTACAATAAAGCACTATTCAATAGTGAGAGAAAGAGGGAAGGAGCCATCAATAAATGAAACACAGGTGAATCTCAGGTATACTGTGTTAAGTAAAGAAGCCAGACCAACAACAATCACTGATTGCATTCATACGAAGTTCAAAACAGAATTATATTGATAGAAATACGGCAGAGATCAAAGGGGGTCTTGATTGGAAGGGACAAAGGAACCTTCTGAGGTAGTGAATAGTCTCAGTGTTCAAGAGATACTTAAGCAAGTGTGTAATTTTAATACATTGTGAACACTTAAGATCAGTTTATTCTGTTGTATGCTAATTACATCTTCTGTACCCTGAAGTGAATGTTAATTTTAATTGGAAAAAATATTAAGAATATTGGGAATTCCCAGTTTCAAAGTGCATTGGCCTTACATAAAATATTCCTTCAGTTTTATCATAGTCTTAAGAAACTTATGTTTATTAATCCTATTCATAATCACCTTTTTCACTAGAATCTTCACTAGCCCTTTTCTCAGAAGTCAGGGCTATGCTCAGTATGCTTCATTACTATAGTTAGGGGGAAGAATGTATCTTGCTTTTGTTAGTTTTTATAAGAATTAGTCTTTTCCCCTTGCTAAATTACATTTGTCTCTTGTAAGTGAAACATTTGTACAGTAAGTAATGTTTCGTGCATTTTAATATAATAATTGTAGGCAGCAGTTTGTTCATACTCTTTATTGAGTCCTGGCAGGATGCTTGAAAACTTGTACAAGCTTGCATCTTGGCCCTTCCCTACATGTTGAAACGAAAGCACACACGTTCACATGTTAAAGTGTCGCCAAGCAAGCCCAGCCATCCCCAATTTGCTCACATGGCTGCCTTAAGTTATTTTATGTGCGTTCTAATTCTGTGGCCAACAGTTAAATTACCTTGCTCCTTTTGTGAGCATGTATGTCTAAATGCTGGTAATCAACTGCGTCCCTTGAAAATTGATAGATGTGCTCATTAAGGAGAGTTCTTGCTCTTGGCTCTGTTTCACAAGTCACCTCAGCTAGTGTTTCTGGATGAAGCTGGCAGGAAATACTGTTCAGTGATACATCTGGTTTTACACTTCTTTTCAAGCATTAAAACCTCCATTTTTGGAATGTTAAACATGCATTGTAGGGATTTTACAAGCAAGAAGTCAGTTATTTGCTAATTACAGTATTTGCACAAGAAAGACCAAGGGCTGCTGCTGTGTGGTGGGATTTTTTTTTTTTAAATGCACTGCCATTTGCTTCTCATTTTATCCTCTTGTGCTTCTGCCTACACAAATACCTATTTATTTATGAGACAGATCTGTCTGTGGAGACTCAGAAGTCCACCAGTCTGCCACTGGCATAGATCTCAACAAAGCCGCATGCGTGAGAGATGCATTCAGCAAGCTTTATGATTAGGATTTCGAAGGTAGTATACACCTGTTTTGGTTTTAAGGATGAAAAATGAATTGCCAATTACTGTCGACATGTTCAGATACAACACTTCATATGGTAGAAGCCTGCTCAGCCTGCTTTCTGCTGGGCCCCCAACTAGGAAACCATCAGTTCTGGAAAAGGGGTGTGTTGGCAAGGAGGAAAGAAAAGAAGGGGATCCATCTCTGATCCCTTTTCATTTTTCCTTCCTCTATGACCTCCCCTAGGAGGTCAGCCCCTCTCTCCTTCGTTTCCCCAGCAGAGCTCTTGAACAAGATGAAGTGATCAAAGCCTGGTGCCAGCGCATAGTCACAGTCTCATTACTTTGCAAGCTGCACTCCCAGATGCTGCTGTTTTTTGCATGAGGCCACACTGATTTACATGCATAACACCTCCATTATGGCTCATTTGGTACTACTTGTTAACCAGTTCAAGTCTTCACTAGGATAAGAAGCCGTACAAATCAGTGAAGACCTCACTGATATACTCTTTTTTGGTCACATAAATACATCTCTATCTGTTGTATATCTAAAACCATAAACAGTAATTTTAAAAAATAGATTAGTCTTTTAAATTTTGTGGAATCGTAAAATAAGTTTACAGTAGTGTGAGTAAATAATGGCTTTTAAAATGTATTAATGTAACATTTTTGCTTTGAAGAACTTAATCATCATTAATAATACACCATTCATCAAGGGTCTGTTTGATGCTCTAAGTTCTGTTGGCATCAAAAGTATAGAATCCTAAATTTTAGTCCCTGTGCTCAAAAGTTTGGTACTCATTGAAATCATCGACTCTGTTGTGGAGGAATCAGACTTCGATATCAAGATTATGACTCTACATCTGTTGAAGAAAAAAACTAAGGGAATCCTACTACAACTGGTCCAGACAAATGTGGCAGGTGGTTGGGTGAAATATGTGGCCATATTTATGGGTCATACTTTAAAAGAGTAGAAATACTATTCTTTGAAAGGGAAAGTTTATAAGATAAAGATTCAATCAAAAGTTCTACCTACTTAGGAATAGATTTTTTTCTACTACCTATGTTATTCTTAATACTAAAATGATATCTTTTTAGTCACATAGTGTCTCCTTTCAAATATACAAATGCACTTTTAGGCATGTGTTATTTACTTTTCTCTCATTGCTACAACAAAATACCCAACCTTCCAAATTAAAAGGGATGGGTTCATTTAGCTCTCAATTTATACAAGTTTCAGCCCACAGTTGGCTGGCTTCAACCAGAGTGGCACGTGGTAGAAGGGCATCACAGAAAAGAAATACTGTTGCACCCACACGGTGGCAAAAGCAACAAGGGACCTTAATAGTCTTTTTGCTCCTTTTATTCCATCCAGACTGCCAGGGTTAAGTCAGTGCCAAACCAGTAACTAACTTGTGTTTTTTTTTTTTTTTTTTTTTTGTTATTATCTTTCTTGGTACATTAAATATACACATCATGATTGCACTCCATAATGGGGATTTGTACCAGCATAAGACACAACTTAATTCTCATTTTTTCCCATAGTTTTTTTAATCACACACCTTTAATCCCAGAATGGCACATTTTAAATTCAGTTTCCTCTGAAAAAGCAGGAGCCTTTGGGGAAACATCAAACACAAGACATAGCAGGAACATACTTGTTGTATACATTGGTAACTAATTATTATCTGCTATATCATTATAATATAGGTATGTTGATGTCCATTCAAATGAACATGCACTAGCTTGCCATATTAACTGTCTTAGATTTCAGAGACTTGAGACAATCGTGGTTTTGATTGAAAAGCTGGGGAAGAGAGAGTTCAGGATTGCTTGGTGCTTGGGAGGCAGTCAAAGAAATCTTAGGGCATTGCAAGAGAATGAGCCTCATCTTATATCACAGAAGTAGCAAATTTGAACTTTGTAGATATTTCCAGCCTTGCCCCTAAGAACACACATGGAACCAAATTTTGCATGTTTTCTCAAAGAATGTGTTAGAGGCAAATTTTAGGGCTTATTTTATATGATTTCTCTGGATGTCCAGTCTTTTATATTTGTAACTCTGAGTGCAACCAATGCATGTTAAATTAGCTCACATTCTAGGTAAATTTTCTATTGCTAGTCTGCTTCAAGATAGCAATATTAGGCTGAGGTTTTAGCTCAGTGGTTCCCGCACCTGCCTTGCAAGCCCAAGGTCCTGAGTGTGATCCCCCTGGAACCCACATACAACAATACCAGGCGTGGTGGATCACGCCTGTAATCCCAGCATTCAGGAGGCAGAGGCAGGTGGATTGCTGTGAGTTCAAGGCTAGTCTAGGCTACATACTGAGCTCAGGGCCTACCTGAACTACAAGTGAGACCCTGTCTCAAAAATAAAAACAAAAGATAGCAATATTAAATAAACTTTTTAAAGTATTCTTTCTCCCTCCCATTGAATTTCACAGCTAATTTTTGCCTCTTAATATCCCTTTTGGAGATATAGATGAGAAAGCAAGAATAAAAATTAGTCAATATATTCAGTTTTTTAAATTATTGAAATTTGAAAGGCTATGTAATTTTTCTTCTCTTTCTTTGCCCAAGTCAGCTCATAGAAGTAAAGCTGATGAAAGTTGTAGTTTGGTATTCAACCTTCCCCATTTATCTCTATAAATAAAAATGTCAGTAAATCTAGGTTTTATATTATTTCATATAAAATACGGTGCCATACCACATATATTTTAACTTACATTTATTATAGTTACCTCCCACTTGGTTAGCACATATAAATCCAACTCATTTTTTAAAATAGCTATATAGTATTCCCTGGCATTGAACCTCCTTCCTACTAAAAGATATTAAAACTATCTCCAATTTTTTTGTGTGGTCAAAAATATAAAAGATTACAGTGAAACTACCTTGTACTTAAACCCTTTGGAATTAGTATGTACTTTCATTTCTATAGCATCAGTTTCAACTCACCCTCCCAGCTCTATAGCACTAAGCTACTTAACCTCTTGAGTTTCTTTTTGCTGATGTAGGAAATGTATGTATGTATATTACTTCATTGTACTATTGTAAGAATTAATGAAATACTATAGGTAAAATTCTAGACAATTATTAGGTGCTCAACTTTATACAGGATCAATTACTTTAAGAATCTAGTAGAGATAGATTGTTAAAGCCTAAGTTATTTAACCTTACAGGTTTTGTAGCAGTGTGATTCTAAATCCAGGCTTCCAAAATTATTTGTATGCTTATTTATGTTTCTTTTTTTAAAGGAAGCCTGTTTTATGAAAATTTTAGGCTTTCTTGACTTGTATAATTTAAAAGTACTGAATTTTGGTGCAACCTTTACAGCTTTTGCTGCTAGTTTGTTATTCCCTAGAGGTGAATTGTAAAGATTAGTGGTAGAACTTTTTCCATTAACTCTAGGAAAAACTACAGGGCAAAAAAAGAAAAATTGTCCTTTGGCAGAAATGTCAATCCATACTTCTTTTAGAGCATTTGGAAACTAAAGCACTGAAAAGCTAACTTAATAGAATTGAAAACCAAAATGTATATACATCTTCACCTTTTCTAACTGATGACAAGACAAATGAAAAATACATTCTCAGAACCTGATGATGCAGAGAAAATAAGATTGTTGCTCCAGCAAGTGCATTAAAGCTGAGATCTTTAAGAGTTGAGTGCTGAGCTTTTGGAGAAAGACTGATCCATTCTTATTAATGATACATCTATTTGTACTTAGTGCCATAAAATTTTCCTGTTGCATGATTGGAGTATCAGGGAAGTAGATTTAAGAAAAAAGGGAAATTAATATGCTGCAGGTTTTGCTGTAGCAACTACCAGAAAAAAAAAAAAAAAACACTCATTTGTTCATGTTTGTTGGTCTTCCTGAATTTTTTCTTTTTGACATTTCAGGACTCTTCTTAGTTTTTTTTTTCATTCTGTAAGATCAATATAATTATAATGAAATAATAAATATCCACATGTGCAAAACTTTTATTGGATATAATACATTGCTTTCTTTCACATAATGCAGTGAGCTTATTCTAGCAAGTTACTTCTTACCCCCCCCCAACTATATGATGTCATTCCCTACATCTATTGAAATGATGTTAGTAGCAGAAATGTCATATAGGAATTAAGTGAGGTCCATTCATGTTCTTGGTGCATCTTAAGCAGTCAGTAGTTAGGTAATTATTACAGTCATCAATAGTTCAAGTCTTTATTGAGCAAATTTTGTGTTTTTAATTGATACTCATCATACACTTAATCTAATGTACATTTCCCCAGAGCATAATTCCTAGATATAATAAAATTGCAATTGAGGGTATACCATGCCTCTAAAAGTTTATATTTAAAGACAAATATTTGCTGTCAAATCATTAACCAACAGTTAGCAATCCTGCTCAAAACAGTAATTATATTTTAGCGTGCTGAAGGAGAACTACATAATGTAGTTAAAAATGCGTCTGAAATACTGTGCTCAGAGAATTGCTGCTGTTAATAGTTCATAATGTAGTTCTCACCTAATACCTTCTCATATCTTCAGAATATTTATATTTATTTGCAATTGTGGGCAGTGACGGGCAGGTGGTTCTTAATGAGCAGAGGATTCTTCTTAAAATTTGTCTTGAATTCAGTTGCTTGGTATTTGGACCATATTATTTCCCAGGCATAAAAATCACATGTGTAGTTAACTGTCTATTCAAATCCTTGAAAGCTAGTTTAGCCCCTTTGTTTACAGTTAAGAATGGAAGCTGGGGGCAGCGAAGAAGTCAATGAAAGATAAAGTAGTGCAATTGTGAGTGTGGAAGTACTTGTACAAGTATGTTCAAAGCACATTCTGGATTTACCGACCTGGTCACAAGAATAGGGTTATTCCCACAAAAAAGGACTGTAGAAGCCTAAGAAAGATACCTCCCTCCCTCTCTCCCAGTCCATCCGGCAGGTTTTAAACATTTTTAGTCAGCAGTTAGTAGAATCCTATTTTCAAATGAAATCTTGTGTAGACCTCAATATCTGCATCTGATAATAAACAATTCTACTGCTGTATCTATGGTTTATGAACTAGTTACAAACTTTGCTTGTTATAGAAAACAATGAAGCTTATTTTCATTAAAACAACATTTAATAATTGAGAGCTAAGGATAACAGCTTCTGTCTTACTTCAGCCTCAACACCCAAATTTCTTTATTTGGTCACAGTGTTGGGATAATCCTGATTTGCTGTGATAAGCGCTGGTAAATGATAATAGTGTTTTGTTTTGGTTTTTTTTTTGAATAGCTAGTCTTGGAATCACAAGATACTCATCCATCAGTCCATCCTATATGATTAAAAGCAAAATAAGTTTCTGCTTCAAACCTGAATAATTGACAGTATCTAATAAATCATAATATAGAAGTTAGGATAAACATCCCAAACTTATAATATTAAGCCACAATATCAAAATAACCTTTGACACTTCCTGTACTTTAGAGCTCATTCATTAAAAAGAGCACATGCCGCCTGCCCCATCTTGCTGCTCTCATGTTTTCCATGCACAGCCTAGGATACTTTTCTTTCTGTTTACCTCTTGATCAACACCTCCACGTATCAAGGCCACACTTATGTTATTTGGTTTTCCCTGCAAAATCTTCTTCAACACCTCTATTTGTCTATTTTCTTTCTTTCTCTTCTACTTAGAGTTACTTAATTGTTCTCTCTCTTTTTATGTAACTCAAGCAGTACTTGGGCATTGAACCCAGGACCTCACATTTGCTCGACAAGTGTTCTGCCTTTGAGCCAAGTCCTCAGTCCTGAAGCATTTGTGACAACCTACTTTGTATCACAATTGCCTATACTATCTCTCTTCCTCAATGTGAGCCCTATGAGGCACAAGTGGTTCATGAGCCATCTCGTAGTCATTGCATTCATATGTATGCATGTGGGTGGTTGATTTGGTTTGGCTTGTTTGAGACAGGGTCCCACTATATACCAGCCAATATATGACAGGAACAAAATTGACATTAAAGTGGTCTGCTGCAGATCTTCTATGTTTTTAACCATGTTTTTAATTTAATCTGCTTTATAATAAATGTGGGGCTGCGTGTGTGTGTGTGTGTGTGTGTGTGTGTGTGTGTGTGTGTTTTAAGACAGGGGTATATATTCCAGGCTAGCTGTGAATTCACAGCAGTCCACCTGTCTCAGCCTCCCAAGTCCTGGAATTATGGCTATACACCACCACACCCGGTTTGAAACCTTCTTGAGGGCAAGAATTTTATTATACTTATAGATTTCCCCTTGAAACTTGCACATGCAGTCAACATCTGTTTCTATGGCTTATGGCTGAGTGCAGCCTATTGGTTTGATCGACCTAGCTGTTGATGGCCTTTATTGCAGGCCATTAATACAGTTGATTATTGTTGAACACTAGCTAATTGCCAGAGTTCATCTGCAAGAAGTAAAGCTTTTCTCTTGACAGTATCAGTAGAGTATACTAGTTAGTACTGTAACAGAGCTCAAAACAGGATGGAGTATTATTTATTAGGTTAAGGTTTGTCATGGATTAGAATTCCTTCATTTTAAATTTCCATATAGTGTGAATTTTTGTCAAGGGAAAGATTACTGGTACTTGAAAACTGCTTGCCTTTTGTTATTTTTGAGGACAGTTTTTCACTTCTGTTTTTGTAGGCAGCATGCATACATATATTTTCCAAAACCAAAGCACATCTCGTTAACATTTTCCATTTGAACCTGGAAACACGTAATATCTTCAAGTCAGGTAACTCATCTACCAAGAATGCCAGTTAAACACTGTATAATAAACCTATCTTCCCCATGAGGTCTCTAATGCTCGCAATATGACTCTGTACTAAACTTGACTATAGGCATTTTCTGAGCAAGATGCTGATGGAACCAATGCATAGAAAACTCCTTATATGTTAAGAAAATGCTAAGTGAGCTGTTCTTTTTTTGGCTCAATTAAAACTATACTGATTGTCAAGTCCCATTAACCCAGTGGGTCACTACCCTGCGCACATTAGCAGCACCCCCACTATAATGTGAGCTGTGTTGCAACGTCATGGACACTTTTATGAAGATGGATAACAGCTGAGGTTCAGTGTTAACTTTTATTGTCAGGCAAGCTGTACGAGAAACTGTCGGGTATTGGCATTTGCTTTGATTTATGAAAAGATTGCCACAAGAAGAAGATATCATATAAAACATGACTGTTGGCAGCAATGTCATTAAATGCAATTGTAACTTTAGCAAATAATGAGTAACTCTAATTAGGCTCATTACCCACTCTTGCTGTCTTCAGTGTCAGGGACGGACCAGAGCCTCTAAGTAATACTGTGTCTTCTCTGTCTTCTCCAAGGAATGGATGACTTGCTTGCCCGTGGGTTAGTGGGTACTTCCAAAGGTCTCCCCATAAGCATGGCCAGCAGGGTAATGCTAGTCATCTAAGGGAATCATTAACTGGTGGTCCTAGTACCCAGTTCTCCCCAGGAGACTGGTGGTTTTGCCTGAGGACACACATGTGCCTCACTCTTCCCAGACCCCAGAGGTGAAGGGAATCTGAGGTTCTGACCATTGAATAGCTGCTGTAAGTAGCTTTTCTAGAAAATGGCACCAATGGCTTCTTGCTCACTAGAACTTTGGTCCCCAAGGACTTTGCCTAGTTTATTTTTTTGTCTCAATACACTTTGGTATTATGGGGAGAGTCTTTTATATGTTAAAACTTTCTTTCTCTCCGAAATCTCTGTTGGTCTCACTACTTGTTGTGTCTTAATATGTGGAGTCCAGCTGTCTTTTTCTGTAAGCAGATGTGATGGTAAGGGAAGGCTCTCTGTTTATCTGGTGGACCTATATGTCATGAGTAGCACCAAAAGCACTTTAAAGCTAGAACCCTCAGAACATTACTAAGCTTTCACCTCCTTTAAAGCCAGTGAGTACTGCACTCCATTAGGCTGCTTTCCCTGACCAGCTTTTGTTTAATGCTGGTTGTGGGGCTGGGGACAAGCCTGTGTGTTAACAAATACTGCCACTTTGCTTCTGGGTTCCAGGTACAGACAGAGATGCTCTTTGTGTCTCTGCCTTGTGTTCCTCTGCCTTTTAAGTCATAGTTGAACCTACCTCCAGTTTAATATTCCAAATTGTTTTGAGACTTTTTATGTGCCAGTGATTTAATCAAATGCTAGCAAGGTGTTGCTGTTCTCTGATCTTTTATTACTTTCTTCTTCTTGGTGACCCTTTATGCAAGAATGGAAAACAGTGTTGTTGCAAGCAGCAGAATGAGAGACTATGGACAGAAGCACGCATGAGCTATCACTAGGAGCAGAATGTGGCCCTGGCCCAGCAGGCTCCATCGAGTAGTCTCCTGCTGCGTGGAAGGCTTCTGTTGCTGGGATGGCTTGAAGCAGGCAGGCCAGCCGCTGCCATGGAAGAAGCACAGTGGCAGCTGGGGAGAAGTGCATTTGGCCCACCATGGCAGTGAGACAGTGCCCAGGAAGCCCTGGTCTCCGATTCGGGAGAGCCAAATTATGAAAGCTGGATGTGAGATGGCGTCATTAAGGGCTTTCTGGAGAGAGAGTGCAATTAAATGTGGAGCCAAATGGGCAAGGGTGTTAATACATGGGAAGGTGCTCCTCAGATGCTCGTGAAGGCAGTCCAGGGGGTGTCAGAAAACTTTCTTTCAAACACGTACTTTTAAGAAGGGTCAATGCCAAATATGAGCCTCAAACTTGCTGTAAACATAGGCACAGTTAATACACAGACTTAAACATTAATAAAGCCCCATTCTTTTGTGTTTCCAGGAAGAGAAGATAGAGATTGCAAAGCCCCAGTGATTTTTCACTAATTTGCTTCCCTTCTCATGGCATGTGGAATGAGTCAGAAAGGAACATTATTTGGTCTGCTCTTTACTCTCAGAAATCTTGGTTTTGGATGGCAAAGTGCATAGTGGAAAACAGACAAACCTCATGAATTTCAGCATCACAAAATGATCAGTTTTAACTGTAGGACCATAGGAAAGTGCAAAATTAAGAGAGCCCATCCTGATATCAAAGCTAAAACACTGGGGAAAAGATTCTTTGCAAGGAAGGATGAATGAATTTGGTTCCAGTCACAAGTCCACTAGGCTGTAGTGCCTCCTGGAGCCTTTTGTTGAGAAGCATTCTGAGACACTGGCTCTGCCTGAAAGTATAACAGGATTGATTAGTAATGTCTGCCACTGGCATGATCATAACATAAGCTGGTGTTTTTCTTTATATTTCTGATTACTACCTTACAGCCATATATAAATAACTGCTTACCCTGTAATTAATACTGCCTAAAGCAGAAATAGGAAGTGGAGTGTGGAGGGGCTGCCTCTTGTCGTAGTAAGGTTTGTAAGGAGAGCCTGTTGCTTCTCACTTGTTTCCTGAGACCTGAGCACCAGTGCACTCTGACTAGCATTTTAGGACCTTCCAAGGGGTTCAGGATGAACCGAAATCATAATCCCAGACATCACTTGAGAACTTCCTCTTTTAGAACTCCTTGTTCCAAGCTCAAACCAGAGCAGCTGGTCCATGTCAGCCAGTTTGACAGTTTACATTGATCCAATTATGCAGTTAAGTCTAATGTAGCTATTTTATAGCCTGCTATATAGCTGCAGCCATTATATACCTCTCAACCATAACATATAATATAGCAGGATTCCCAGTTTTACAGGCTTTTTACATAATCATTCAGTAATGTGCATTTAAGTTCTGAATGGTAATCAATTGGCAAGGGCCATGGTTTTATTATATACTTGGCCCCAGGTTCTCAATCAGTCTTTATAAAAACCACTCATACCAGCCTAGGGAAGCCCATCGTTAATATTTGCCTGAGTTTTCTTGGTGTCCA
This sequence comes from Petromus typicus, assembly GCA_004026965.1. NCBI lineage: Eukaryota > Metazoa > Chordata > Mammalia > Rodentia > Petromuridae > Petromus > Petromus typicus. The sequence goes on from PVIR01000206.1 coordinate 50,074, forward strand.
GTTATGGTACCCATGCAACAGAGAGGAGAAGCCTTTTAGTCTCTCTCCATCCTCTGTCCCTCCTTGTGGACTATAGGGTCCTCCTGATCATCAGTATCTGAAGTCATTTGAAATGAAATCATCATTAGAAGCTCCCGACTTCTCCCTGTGGTTTCTGAATGACCTTTAGTGGGTAAAGCTTTTCAAGGTGGAGTAGAGGAGGGGAGAAGTCTCATTGTGTGAATGGACTGAAATGGTGCCCGGTGTTTTTAATTAACACTGGCACTTCTAGGCCTCCTGCTAAGGTCTGCCAGCTTGACTTTACAAAATGACATTTATGACCCTAACGATATAGGAACTCCCTGAAAGAGACTGAAAACCAGTCTCTGGCCTTCTTGAATACTGGTTTAATGGCAATAGAACTTCAACTGTGTGTGGTGTTTATTATTCTTGAAATGCCCAACTTATTTTAGACAAGATTGTGCTAGTATGAAAGCAAATTAAAGCAGTTTGCCATCAATTCCATTGAGTTCCCCTCACTGCCTCATCACAAGTAGCAGCCGTACCACCAGCAGTGGGCAAATCTGTGCCAAGTGTAATTACTTCCAATACAGTTCCATTTATTCCTAGGGATGACTGTTGCTCCCCATGAGAACTTAGTTGAAGAAAGAAAAGGTATATAGGTTTATGGTAATTGTATGCTCCATGCTGGAGGTTTGATTTTAATGCGAGTACAGCATTTAATCTTTTATCAAAAACTCACACAGCAACTATCTTTTAAGACCACCTGGTTGCTATGGGCCCCTCTGTTATGTAAACAGTCACCACCCCACACAGACTAGATTTTAAAGCTTGACTTGTTCAGTTGGTTGCTTAAAAGTAAACACCCACCTTTCTTTGGAAATAAGATGATAAAGTAATAGATTTGCTCCCAGAATAACCTGTAGAAGTTTGTTCATTGAAATAATAATATTACCAGCTAGCATTTATTAAAATCTTATTGTATGCCAGGCAGTTTGTTGTATTTGAATGTTATCTTACTGATATTCCAAACAATCTTACAATAACTGATGGTGCGTTTTAGAGAGGATAAGCAGGTTCCCTAAGCTTCTTTAGCTAGTGAACGTAGGGTTCACATGGGTCTTGGGAAACTTATTCCAACTTTCAGTTTGGATGTTAAGAAAGTTAGTTTCTGCAGTGTAATTTGGCCACTCTTCATTAGAGATCCAACACACACACACACACACACACACACACACACGCACGCACGCACGCACGCACAGAGCGCTGTGCAGTGACATGGGGAGAGACCTGAGCAGCCTCTTCTGTTTGTGGGCACTGTGCCCGGCACTGGGACCACTGTGGTGGTGCAAACAAATGCAGTCCCTGCCATCTTGGAACTTATAGTCTAATTGAATGAATGACCTACATAACTAAAGAATGGTAATTATTAAAAAGTATTATAAAGTGTGTAAGAGATGTGTCCTGGAAATTATCTGTGAGTGTTTGGCCTGAGATCTGAGGGCTCACGTGTCAGGCACCAGGGGGAGTAAAAAGGAACCAGTGTATGTTAACAGTCTACAGAAAGAGCTTAATTTTAGGACCCTGAAGGGAAGCAGACTGTAGAAAAGTGTAGTAGAGAGATATGTCATTATTAGTGATTTTATTCCAAGAAAATTGGGGAGTCTTTGAATGGCTAGGATGTTAAACTAGAACTTATAAGATCAGATTTGTTATTTAAAAGAGCACTATGGTTATTTCTCTGCTGACAAATTACAATAAAGATGAAGGTGGGAATTGAGAATGAAAATCAAGAGATTACTTAGAAGACTATTGAAATAGGCAAGTGGTTATGGTGCCTTGGCATAGAAAAGAGGTGACAGAGATGGAGACAAATGAGTTGGTTCTAGATCCATCTAGTTGTGTAATTGAGAAGACTTGATGGCCGATTGGAAATTGAGAATGAGAGAAAGTGGGATGTCAAGAACTCCCTGATTTGGAACAACCATTCATTGAAATGAGAAGAAAACGGTTGGAGTCAGAGGAAATAATTGAGTTCAGTTTCAAAGATGTGCCACCTATAAGACCTATAGTATAAGTAGCAGTAGGAAGTACTTTATACAAGAACTGGTCTAGAGATATAAGTTTGATAGCTGCCAACACACAGATAGCACTTACAGCCATGAGAATGGTTGAGATCCTGTGGAGAAAGGACAGAGAGAAAGGAGCAGAAAAACCTCTAGCCTCATGACTCTATAGATAAACTTCAGCATTTAGAGATCAGTTAGAAGATAAGCCAGAGAGGTAGGAGGAAGAGCGGGAAAGTGCCCTGTTACTGAAGCCAGGAAAGATGTTTCCTTCCTTTTCAAAAGAGTACTGTTGTAGGCAACAAGTCCATGGAGATTAGACCTATACAATTTCTACTTAAGATCACTGGATTTGGCCACTCAGAGGTCTGACTTCAGCCTTGAATGGTTGAGTGAAAACCACTTTTGTATGGATAGACAAGAGTGGATAGGTGATAAGGAAGTAGATGTAGACATTGTAAGGGTAGAATTTGTTAAAGATGTGTCAGTAATGTGGTTTCCACAAGCCCCAAATGACTCTTTAGATTTAAAGTAAATTTAAAACCCATTTCCTGTGTTGCACTAGTCATATTTTAGATATTCAATAGCCACACATAGCTGTGACTGCTGTGTTCAGCAGGGTAGATTAGAACATTTCCATCATCGCAGAAAGTTCTGCTGGGTTGCACTGCTCTAGAAAATGGTGCGCTGCCAGTGAAATTGTCCTTGTAGAGAAAAAAGTTGAAAATATCAGAGAGTCCTACTGGACAGGGTTGGAGGAGAGGGAAGCAGGGAAATGTAAGAATCAGATCCATAGGCAGGATTGCTTTGCTTTGGGAAAAATAACTCTCCCTCAAAAATAACTATAGAAAAGGAGAAAATAGGTGCAGATCCAGTTTTTATGGTTGAAAAGGGAAGAAGTTCTTTAGTTTCTATTTTTCTCAGTGAAATAAGAGATCGAGTCATTAGCCAAGGGCAGAAGGAAAGGAAAGTGCTGAGATCTCAGAGGAGGTTGGCAATAATATGAATAATCATAATAATGTGAAGGAAAGGGAGTTTAACATAGAAATGCAGCAGCATTACAAGCAGAGTTTAGTATCTGTTTCTGAATTCATTGTGATTCCAGTTTCCTTAGTTTTGTGATTTTTCTCCAGAAACACTCAACTGGAAAGCTGTATTAAGGGACATTCATAAGACAGGCATTTGTAGATTGGGGCTGTGTGTAATGGCATAGATTAATACTGCTGAATTGGAAGCCTTAGGGAGATGTAAAACTAATGGAGCTCAGCATGGTGAATCCAATCCAGACATGAATTGAGAAATGCATTATTTGGTCGTGCCGTAATACATCATTATGCTTTTATTTGGAAAATGTTCAGATTCCACCTCTGGAATACTCAAGTATGAGGCTGATCATAGTCATGGGAGAATTTGTGTAGTAGATTGTTGTTTTCTATACCTTAAATTAGATCTTGTTCATTTTTAGTTTCAAAGCAACCTAGAGTGTTAAGCCACTTTGCTAAATCTTGCCTGTCTAAAAAATACTTTAAATCCATTTATTTAACTCAAGGGGATGAGATTATGTGTTGTGTTTGAATTCAGTGCCTTCCTATAAGATCAGTATTGAACACTTAATCAGAATAGAGAGGGAAACACTGATTTTTTTAATTACAGAGTTATTGTGTGGATGTTTCACATAGACATATAGCTCATTGTGCTTGTATACTCATATAAACACTTCACTTTTATTTGCTATAAAATGTTTTAAAGATATATTTTCTTTGAGATTTTACATTTAATTTATAGAATATTGACAGTATCAACAAATACTTGTATTCATAGTATACTGCCAAAAATTAGCAGTGTGATCATATGTTAATAGGTGTGCTTAATACTGGAAATGAAACAGTAAGTAGGATTCACTTCTTACATTCTCTTTCTTTGTACTGGTTTCCTTAAATCTGTCTGTTTGTCAACTCCACAAAGGCTTTCTTCTCAATTCTTCAGGCTTGTGGGGAATAAAAGGTTAATTTTTATAATGCTCTGAGTTTCAAGGATGCAGGGCACTGTGTACAAAATTGTGTTGTGTGTGCAATGTTTTTAAGCCTTCGTGACCAGCCTTTGGAAGTGAATTTAGTTCCTATGGAAACTTCACACTGCTGTAAGTAGTGTGCCCTTACCCACTAGTGAAAAATAAAATCAATTCAGAGCATGATTTTGTATTTCATAACATGACCTGGGAAGTAGACAATAGCAGTGTATGTGGTTGTACTCTTCGGCTCTTCTACCAGTTCATATGAAATTGTGTTTAAAAACAAGTTTGCAAATGTCACCATCTGTGCTTAACTTTGAGGCCAGAATAGGTAAATACTGTTTTAGTAGAAGTTTCAGTGCTATTTTTTTTTCCCTCACATCACAAGTAGTAGTTTTTGAGGAGTCAAGTGATACAAAAGATATTTGGAAGTAAAATTAGCTTCAGGGACTGTAGGAAAAGAGAGCACCGTGGTTGACCCCTTGCAAGGGTTGGATTCTGCAAGCTACTGAGTAGAACTCATGTTGATGAGTGTGAAAGGAGGCAGCTGAGAACAGTGAGATTCTTGGAGGCTCTAGTAATAATAGAGTATGTAGGATGTGATAACTGAGAGGGTGATGTCAGAGGAAACTGAGGAAGAATTGAAAATGAGAAGGATTTCCAAGGAAGAACTATCTCGGGAACTCCATGTATTATAAAGTATTAACAGCAAAAGAATCAAACTTTAATGCAAAATGATGAGCTAATGTTGCTACTGATAAAAAATGGAAGGAAAATCTTACTGGAATAAATGATGGAAAAATAAGTTAAACATATCCAGCCGATGCTTGGTGTAGAGATCTTAGAGACGCAAGGATTCGAAGTGAGTCATCAGATCCAGCCCTAGCTTTGGACAGGAAGATTAGTATCTGTGTCTTAGAGAAAAATTGAAGTGCGGTCAAACCTTTGCTCAGAATGCCCCTGCTCAGAACGCTGCTGACTCAGTTCACACACAGGGCCGGTGGAGAACCCCAAAGAAGTAGAATATCTCTATCATGCTGTGTGAGAACAAGAGGGCAAAAATTGGAGCTTTGGAAATTATGTACCGGTAAGAGACAGAAATAGATAGGGAAAGAACAGTTAAAAAGAGAAGGGACTCGCATGAGAGGATTTCATGGTTGGAGAAAGCTTCTGTTCAAAAGTTTCACATTATCCTTTACTACCAATCCCCTGACCTGTGACTTCAGTATTTTGGCCCTTTCTCTGATGTTTGTTCTCATAAAGTTGCCGAGATATTAAATCAGAAGCAATCATGTGCTGAAGGTTGATGTGTATAGAGGCATTATGAATTTTTTTCCCCAGTTTGCATTTTTGCCCTTGTGTAGTGTTTGGACTAGACTTTGATATCTGGTTTCTCTGGATCACAGTTTTGGTTAGTTTTCTAGTTAGTTCTACACAACCCAATGAAATGACTTTACCATCAGGAATTGTGATGGCCAGGCATCTGGAAGGAAGGTGAATTCTTTTTTTTCTCTTTTTCTTTTTTGGTACAGAGAATCAAATTCAAGACCCTGCACCTGCCAGTCAGGGTGGTGCCACTGCTCTAAATCCCAACCCAGGAAGACAGATTCTTACAACAGTTTCTCAGGGTGAAAAAAGATAATATGCCTTTATACTTTTAAACAAGTCATTTCTGGATAAGCAACATGTATGCGTGATAGAAAGTTTAAATACTATATACAAAGTAAATCTTAACTCTTCGACCACCTATCTGATTTCCCTCCTTGGAAGTAACTGCTGTTTATAACTGTGGGTTTTTTCAGATGTATTTCAGCATATAAATACCATATATTTTAAATTGAACTTGTATATATTAAGAGCTTACACAGAACAAGTATAAGCTCCTGTTTTTCTTAATTGTGGCTTACGTCAAGCTTTCTCTATATTCATTGACAATTAGCTGATCATTAATTTTAGGGCACATAAGTTTTGAAGTATAAAGAGGCTTAAACCAGTAAAGTAGTGCCGGGGACATGGTACAGTGTGAAGCAGCAGCTGTCAGTAAATATACAAATTTAACGCCTTAGACCAGTGATGGCAAAGCTTTCTGAGACAAGTGCCCAAATAGCAACCCCAAACCCACTTGTTTATCACCAAGTGCCCACACTGCAATTAAACCTGAATACCGAGGGTTTTAGTTTAGAAAAAACAACACATATGTTAACATCTTCTGTCTTAAAAAACAAATAATGTGTGCCATAGTTTGGCCACCATGGCTTTAGACATATCTGTATGTAACAGTCTGCTGCAGTGGACACCATGGGAGATGAGGAGATGCCTAGGAAACCGCTTGCCAGATAGAGCACGCCCAGATAGGCATCCCCTGTGCCTGCACGGTGCCCCGATGGCCGCCCTCCGACTCGCTGTCTGTTTCTGCAGCTCTGAGCCACTCCCTTACTCAGAAGCAGGCTTAAGTTCAAGGATCTCTGTCCTCATCTAGCCTTTGAGGTTTCCCACCCAGCAAACCATCCTTTCTACTGCTCCCCCATCTCACCAGCCTTGGTTTCCAATACTTTTCACTGCGAGCTTCCTGCTGAGCCTCTCTCACACCTTCGTCCCTACACTTCCTTGTCATTTTTTTTAAGACTTAAAACTCAACAGTTTTTAACAAACCTCACATAACTTCCCAACATCTGAGCACACCTTCACTCCTCACCTCACCTTACAGGAATTAATCTGCTTATAAAACATGTCCTTTCTGAAGTGTTTTGGCTTTTTAATCTGCATGTCAGTTTCCATGTAAATCTTTTATTTTAAAAAGTCATTAATGAGGTCATTGCCTCCAGCTCAACATTCCCTCTGTCTTCTCTTCATTTTCATTAGTCCTTTGCTTGTTTTTCCAGGATATCTCCTTCCCATTTGCTGCAGCCTTCCATGCCTTCAGATCCTACTGAGATTCCATCATCTTATCTGAGATGCCTTCCAGTCATCCCAGCCAGATTGCATCCCCTGTTTGCAGATTTTGCCTTCGCCACATGCACCCCTCAAAGCACCTCTTCCAGGGCCGTCTGGTTTTCTTCCTCTCTCCCACAGTGTCAGGTATACATGGAGAATATCTGACATAACCCCTGAGTTGAGCTTCCAGTCCTGGCCGTCTGTTTTCTTCTTTATCAGTCCTGTTGTCTGACTTTCATGCCACACACTATACTGAGATTCTTTCTCCACATTGCTGGGAATCACACCCCAAAGCCTTTTCTTAGACTTTATTCCTTTTGATGCTGCATTTTCCGGCTACTTCTCTTCGTGCTTAGTTCTCCAGCATCCCATCTTCTTTCCTTGTCACTCTCAAAGTTGTTCTCCAGGGTTCATCTCTCCTGTCTTCTCCCCACACCTTTTCAAGAGCCTGTGATGTGATGGTAGCCCTGGCCTAGGCTGGGCTCTAGCTGCATGCATTAGATGGTGGAGGGGTGAGGTCATCTATGCCTTGTGTTTCCTGATGGTTCTTGAGCACCCTCAGTGTTTTGTTGTTTTGTTTTCATAGTAGTGGAGATTGAATGCTGAGCTTTACTGAGCTACATCTTTGGTCCTTTTTACTTCTTTAAATTTGAGGCAAAGTCTTGTATAGTGGCCTAGACTGGCCTTAAGCTTGTAATTCTCTTGCCTTAGCGTCCTGAGTAGCTGGAGTTACAGCATGTACCACCATCAGTCTTTAAATCCTCAAGGCCCAACTCACTGCACAATTCTCCTGGTCCTTTCTCTTCTGTGTCTACATTTCTGGCCAGCTACGGTGTCCTCCTATTCTTGTCAACTTATTTCATCTTTACAACTGAGTATTTCTCCATCAACCATCTAGCCAGTGAATCACCACATCTGTCCAGGGCCCTGATCTATTCACATAAGATTAATTTCCTAAGGTGTCACCTGAATAAGTTCATTCTGTTGTTGAGAAAGGCTTGTGGCTTACCACGCCATCTCTTATTGGAAGATGTTGTGCCTCAGCCTCTTCTCAGTGCTATTTCTACCCTTCCCAACTCTGCACTTAGCTTGAATTTCCCAAACATACAGAATGTGCCAAACCCTGGACCTTGACTCACATAGGCCCTCACAAATGCACTTTCTATCTCAGGGTCTTTTCCAATCCTGTCTCCTCTGTCCCAGGAACTTCCCAGGCTGCCTTCCCCCAGCTAGAAAGGATTACTTCCTCCCCTGGACCTATTACAGTGTTTACCATCTATTCTGTTTCCTTGGCACCTAGGTTGTTTCCTGTTACCTGTGATTTCCAGTCAACGATAAGCTTCTTGGGGTGAATTTAGTATTCTCTCCACTTCTGGTTCCATACTCTGTTTACCACCCCATACCCAGTGGTCACAGCTGTGATATGCACATAGTATTCTCTCTGCCTGGTAGCACTGTGTCCATGGGGATTTCCCCGTCAAGGACCAGTGCCTGACATGTCCTTCTTGGAGCAACCGGATGGGAAGGAAGGCAGACAGAAGGCTTCACTCTGCCCCTACCCCAACTGTGCTTCCTCTGCTCGTTTTCAACACTGACACTTAAAGGGCACATCAGTACGAGTGACTTTTCCTTTCCTTGTCACTAAAATAAATACATTTGCAGGTTTTTTTCAGTTAAAGGAGCCAGACACATTCCCTCCAGTGTGTATCTGGTATTTGAATTTCACTTTTAAAATGTAGTAGAAGAAAGAGTACACCTAGGGTAGTGTAACACACTCTCACTGTAGACTTAAATTTTGATCTTACTCTAGTGTTTGTTGTATTTTTTTTAAAATATGTTACGCTCTTCATTGAGATATGTGACAGTTTTGAATTTTTAAAAATTAAGCTGCTCTTGACTTGGTATTAAATGGATTTCCTTAAGTTTAATCATACTGGGGAAGAGGTTGGGGGAATTGGGATGTATTTTCTGTGTGGGCATTTCAAGTTTCCCTCTACTGAAAAGGAGCATGAAAAATTCATCCCAAGGGGTAATTCTTTTTAGAAAATTTTAAGCACCCCAAAATAGTTTAGCATGAATATGTGTGCTCACCTGTGGGTCTGCTCAGGATGCTGGTTTTATATTGCTCACCAGGAAGATTCTGTGTCTCTCTGCTGTTACATTAACAGTTGGTAAAACATAGTGCACATTTGTAAAACTTATAGAAGTAAATAATTTTCAAATACAGAATGATTGTTGGCAGTTATGTTTAGTATTCATTAAGGTGACTGGCCAAATTTTAGGTTCATTGCAAATATCCTATCAGAAGACTGATGCCTTTGCCAGGACCAGTCCCTTGCTCTTTCGCTAACTTGTAGACAGATATTGTTGGCTATTTCAGGTTCTCCTGAACTTGAGGGCTTTGCCTAGGAAGAATGAGTGATGAAGGAAGTAATGCTCTTCAAGAACTTGAAACTAAAGTTATCTTTTTTTTTTTTTTAATCTTTATTGGTACAGTACATATACACATCATAATTGGACTCCACAATAGGTATTTGTACCAGTATAAGACGCAACTTAATTCTCATTTTTTCCCATAGCCCTACCCACCCTACCACCCCTCTGTATACATAAAATTTGTTTCGTTTCTTTTTTGTGATAATCTAATTATTTTTCCCCCTTCACCCTATTTCACTTTGGATACTTTCTATTTCACAATATATAACATACAGTTCTAGAACTCATTTACATCTTTATTTTCTCAGAACTAAAGTTATCTTTGAAAACTCATTCCCAGGTCTAGAAGTTGCAGTCCCCTCTTTCTTGACTGCTTTTCCCGTGGGGTGAATGGTGCTTCTCTCAGCTCCTTGGCTTTTGTCCACCTGAACCAACATAGGCCATGACTTTTCTTCCTCCTGTCAGATTCCTCCCTAATTCTAGCAAGCTCTTCTGCCTCCCAGGATTCTTCTGCTTGGCCTGACTGATCACACAGTTCAGCACAGATACAAGATCCAGTTATCTGGGTTTGTTCTTTTTAAATCAGGTTTTCTTCTTCTTGGCAGCATCAGTAAAACAAAATAAATAAATAAATAAATAAATAAGAGTGGTTACAAAAAGTACTCCTAGAATAAATGGTGAAAGCTGAAGACTACTGCTCACATCAGTTGAAAATGGTACTGTATCTTTTCTCTGGTATGAGGAAATGAAGGTATAAATGAGTTCTAAAAGGTGTGATGGGTATTGTGAAACAGTAAGAAAAAATTCAAGGTGAAAGGGATGGGGTACGTAAAGAAGGGAAAGAAAAAACTTGATGATTTAAGAAAAAAAAAAAAGTTGTATATATAGGGTGGTGGAGGATTTGGGGCCAGGGGAATGGGAAAAATGAGAAGTTGTGTCATGTATTGGTATAAGTTCTCAATGTTATCGCTTCTCGGCCTTTTGGCTAAGATCAAGTGTAGTTCTCAATGTTGATTGTGATCAGAACATGTATATAAAAATGTTAAAAATGTACCAGTAGAATCAATTTAGAAAGGAAAAGAACAGAAAAGAAAATGATATTGTCAGGGTACCCGGGGGTCACAGCTGGAATACCACTACATTTTTATTGTTGGTGAGGATGAAACTTGGCTTCTGATTATTTCCTTGTGGATTCTCTGATTGACTCAGAACTTATTACTGCATACAGCTACTTTTTCCAAATCATACTTGTGTTAGCACTGTCATGAACATGAACCCTGACCTTTTGTCCAAAGAAAACGAAGATTGAGAAGATGCATTTTGAAGGCTTAAAGCCCAAGAGTATGGATAGATTCTTTACCCAAGGTCAAAGTCTCAGAGATCTGTGGATACGCTGGACAGATCTCCCTACTGACTCAACAGTTGATTTGAGGGAATTTTAAGGTCAGCACTTGCTAACGATAAGATTTTTCCTTGTGTGTTCGTATTCAAAACCAGACTTCTATTTGTCTAGAACCATGTTTATAATATTATTACTTCCTGATCTTCTAATGAGACTTAGTGCATACCTTTGTCCTCTTCCTTCCCCCAGACTATGAGCTGTCAGCAAGGAACACATCTTATTCAGCACCTGTCGCCATGGATACCATGTAGTGAATGCTTAATAATTGTCTGTGGCTTACTCATACTTGTTGTAGGTGTGACTGAGGGGTAAAAGAATGAATGAATGAACCAACCTTCATATTTTGCATCCTTGGACCAATTTTGTGAACATTCTAAAGTAGAAGCATGAGGGAATATAAATAACTCACAAAAAGCCTTGGAACTTATTTCGGTCAGCATAAGTTCAATATATTATATAGATACAAAAGTTTAGAGAAAAGAAATCTAAGGACAATTCGTTGTACATGACTAAGATTACCATCTTCTAACATGTTTAAGCAGTTGCTTTATAAAGTCGAGAGCATAAATGCCATTTTTCTTTAATAATAATTTGTCTTTTGATCATGAAACCAACATATTCTTTTACTTAGATATTCACATAGCAACAATTTTGTGCATAACGTTACTTGGTCTCATTTACACATTGATATATCCTCTGGAGATTCTCATGTAATGTAATCTCTTCTTTCCACTGCTTGGAGATCTTACAAAAGTACACAGAAAATATTTGTTCAAAAACTCAGTGAACTGTGGTTTTCTTCTATTCCAGCTACGTACATGGCAGGAGGTCATGCCATGTTTCTACCTGCGATACATTGGCAGAGACTGCTGCTCTCTCAGGCACTATTGTTACTCAGTAGTATCTTTCTTTATTGCAGCATTATTGCTTGACATTTATTACATAATTTCCCAAGTATTGTTAAGAAAGAAAAGAAGGGAAGGATGCCTTACACCTCTAGATAAAGCCTCCCCAGCCAGACTGTTGTCAGTGCAGTAGCTGTAGAATTTACCCAGATGAGAAAACTTGGATAGCTTGGGAAGGTAGCATCTCGTGAGTACTGGGGTGTGCTGAACAAGTTGTGATCTGGATGTTGACTTTGGGTGTTTACAGATTGCATTAATACTGACAGTAATGTATTTTGCGTCCCCAGACAGTACCTAATTATTGCCCCTTGTTCAAGACAGTTTTTATGTAAGGAAGAATGAAATTTTATCTTCCATTTAGAAGTTAAAAACTGTAATGCACATCACCCAAATACAAGATGTGGTGAAAAACGAAAGTTAGCCAGCTAATTGTTTTTTCTGCCTCACACCAGATGCCTGACTTCCAGATAATTTTCACCTGAATGAATAACTTATTTCTTGTCAAAGGCGTTGTTACTTGGAGAAATTTTTTGCAACAATTTATTTTCTTTTTTACTAACATTGAGATGCCTGTAGTCTATCTATGTCACCTGACTTTTTTGAAGAGATTATTTACAAAACAAAACTGGGGCCATCATTCTTTGGAGACTCTGCAGAAAATGGCCCCAGTTTTCTAACTCCAGGGCTCCCATGAAGACCAAGAACTATTCAGCTCTTTCCTTTTGCTGGATGAGTCCAGGCAATAGGATTCCACCCAGATTAGGTGACTGGCAGGATGTAAGGAGGGTTCCATGTGATCGGTGAGGCCAGATGCACTGTTCTCCCCTGACCACGTGCATACCAGCTGTCCTGTGGTCAAGTGCTACGACCTTCCAACATCCCCCTAGTTTCCCCTGTCTGTACCTCATTTCCAAGTACCCAATATTGCTGAATAAGAAAGACAAATCTATTGTAAAACTGCAAAGTTGCCCACTCCTTACATTTTAGTGTATTGGCACTTAGATGCGAAGAGTGAATGGCACGTGGCTATGACCAGGACTGTGTTGCTATTGTAACTGGGATGAGTGTACAAAAGCCCTTTCTTTGGGATTTTCCTGGATTTGAGACTTTTATGTAAGGTCCTAAAATCTTGGGTAAGACCTACTGCTTCCCTTTCCCACTGTTGTCAGTGAATTCAGATTATTGAATGTGATACTGACATCTTTTTCTAAAGCAAAAAGAGTAAATATTTTAATTAAATATTATAGTATTTTTAGATGGCTACTACTCTTTCAAGGGTTTATAGGATAGAAATCTGTATACAGTCATCTCTGTATGCATGGGTGATTGGTTTCAGAACCCTTATGGACACTAATATCGCAGACTCTTAGGTCTCTTATGTAAAATGGCTTAATTTTGAATACAACCTACATACATCCTCCTAGGTGCTTTAAATCATCTCTAGCTTACTTATAGTACCGAATTAGTGCAAATTCAATGTGAGTAGTTATATACTATATTATTACGGAATAAAATCAATACCAAAATTTACACATGTTCAGTATGACAGAATCTTTAAAATATCTTTCTGAGTCTGGCTCAGTCTGCAGATGAGAATCTTGAGCTATTTCTTTTGTTTCACCCATGTGGAGCTTGTTGTTTGAGTGGTACATCACTCACTATGGGTGATGGTGTGCTGTTAGTTTCATTAGTTCCTTGAGCTAAACGCTTAGGCAGGCCTAGTTGAGCTCAGCATTCCTATCTGGTGATAGTGAAAGCCTTTGTTCTTGTGTTATGATAGACAGCATAGTAGTTAACAGTCATCGTGTTCCTAATAGTTGTCTGTAAGAAATCATATCACAAAATATATATATGGAAACAAAAAGCAGGCATTTTTTGGAGATATTTGACTTCTCAGGTATAATTATTATAGTTCAGATAGAAACATCATTAATGAAGTGTCATTAATAAAAATGTCAGGAAAGCTTGAAAATAAGTTGTTTTCAAGTCTTGTGTTGTTAGAAAGAAGCTGTTTATATTTTATTCTGAAAGCTAATACTAATATACTGTAATATGAGGTAAAATTAAAATGGAAGTGGAAGTAAATATATTTTATTATAAAATAGATTATATATTATAAAATATACTTATATATTATATAACATTTTATATAAAATATGTATTATTTAAAATATATATTATACAATATATAAATATTTCTTCCTTTGTATTGCATTTTCTAATAGTTCTATTATATATGATAGAGAAACAAGTGAATTGTTGTATCATTTTAAATATTGGCAATGTGCCTAGTAGCTTTAGTTTTGCATTTTAGAAGAAAAGCAGGAATCCTGGCCACTGGGCTTAACATCTAATAAATAAATAGCTTAGTACAAAATAAAATAAGAGCTTTCTGTACTGTGCAATAGAAATTAAAGACTCAATAGCTGTGTTGCATGATTGCTTTTGATGTGCCAGACAGGGCTTGAAGAGAGCACTTGACCTCAACAAGTACATGCACTATTGGATCCTGTTAAAAAATCAGAATTTTCACTGTCATGCTAGTGATTTGCTTTCATTCTGTTTCACTCCCTTCATCCTTTGTACTTTCCTTCCTCTTTCTAGTATTTCATTATAGTGTCTGTAGTACTCTGTCAAGGTTCAAATCCAGGAGAGAACCCTTTATGTGTGTGCCCACACACATCATGAATGACTTTTGTGTTCCTGAGAGCTTCTGGAATTACGGCAGCTAAGTGATTCCTATTACATGACCTCTTGTCTTCTGAGTGGATAGTGGCATGAGAGGAGCTATCTCCATCTTTTTTGGCTCTGAAGTTATGTTGTCGTACTTGCCATTTATCTTAGCAGAACTTAAAAGATGGGGTGAGTAGTGTCCTCAAATTTAAAGTTTAGACTCGAAGATTCTAAGGCATGAAAGTAAAAGATGCATCAGTGAAACTGACAAATATTTGTAAAATAGATAACCATATATTATTGCATTGAGAGAGTTTTAAGTGCAACCTTACAAATACTGCATAATTCACCTTTTGGAAAATGTTTTCATTTCACGTTGATCAATTAATTTAACTTACAAGAAGGTATAATAATACTATATTGCCAAAAATGGCAATAATAATTTATGTCTATTACCAGATTGTTTGAAGCACTGTAAAATTGGAAACAACTTTAATGTATGTTTTTATAGTTTTCTTTCTTTTCCTAAAGTTTCTACATTGGGCCTGTCAGTGTAATATGCTTGAGTATATTTTCTTAGAGGCCTTTTAAGTGAATATTACCAGTAAACATTAATGCAAAAAAAAAAAAAAAGTTTTGCCAGCTAGGAGTGCTTCTTTTGATTTTGGTTCTTGGTCAAGTCTTTGGTACTCCATTTCTGGCCTCACACACTCTCACCGACCTCCTTGGCCATAAGTACCGCTGAAGGAAGCTGCTAGTGCTTATAGAAATAAGGAAGGGATCTAAGAATATAAGACATACAAGAAAATAAAAGAAAGATGCACATGAGGTTGGTTCCTTAGTTACTTCAAGTGACTGTAACTGAAATTTTTTCTTGGTTTTTGAAAAGTGTATATGTTCAGTGGTGAACTTCATTTTACCAATTGCTTTTCGCTAAACTGTTTTAGATAGTTATTTCATCTTTCTAATTATTATTACAAATTCTCCAGATCAATTATTCATCTTGCTCTCTTTACTGTCATTTATCATTTCTTTGTTGAATTGTCTTATATATAATGAAATTAAATGGTCATTTGCAACTCAGATTTTTTTCTTCCTTATGTATCTTGAAATTCTGCCTTTTATTTTTTGCCTGATTGTAGCCTTTTTCCATCAGCAGTAATGAAAGCAGTCAATAAAAGTCCATCGCTGACTATGATTATACAGAGAGTTGGCCATAATGTATATTGAAAATGTCTTTGAAACCCTTCTTCTGAATGGAAGGTGCCACAGCTTGTGCTTTATGGCCTTCTAATGTTAGACAGTAATCTCGTTTAGCATTTTCCCAAAGTGAAAAGAGTGCATTAGGACAGCATAACAAGCATTGTAGATCAATACAGAGGCAGGGCTTTGCCCTTGCAGATTAATCCAAGAAAAATGTACCAGAGTCTCCTCCAGGAACTGGGGAGCAATTATGTGGATTTCCACTGCACTTCCCCTCCCCTTCCATCTGATCATCAATACAGGTTGAAATATATAACCATATGAAACAATATGTAACAATATGAAACAAAAAAGGTTTCAGATGATAGCTGCACACACTCGAGCCCATGCACACACATGTGCACAGACACACACCAAAAATAGGTCCCTAAAAGTGAGAAGTAATATTGATTTGTGGTAATAGAAGTATATTTTAACACATTTCAAATCATAAATAACTCATGTATTTTAACTTACATAACTAATAGCTCAGCTCAAGGTAAATACTTGTATACAGCTTATCTTACCTCTTTCTATACTTCCTATATTAGCTTTTTCTATAAAGCTTCCATTACTTCTTTTAAAGAGACTATGCTGTTAATTGAATTATCTCATTGCATTATAGTCTTTGGAGAAAACTATAATGTATAACTATATCTTTTTAATGTGTATATCCTCACTTTACTGCTTCTACTTCTTGTATGTATTGGAGAAGGGCCATCTATTGTTCTAGTTTGCCTTTCTTTCTCATCCTCCTGCCTCCTCTTGCTTTTAGATCTAAGATACTTTGCAGACAAGGTCCGTTGCCAACACTAGGATAGAATGTAACTCTACCTTCCTACAAACTATTAATGTCCTTAGTCATATCTTAGCTACATCTAGTTGACTGAGGCTTAGTCACTGTACTTGTACATTTATCTAGATGTAAGTCTAGATGTAAGTCTTGCTAGAGTGAGTAAGTGGTATCTGTGCCTATGCTCTTGGAAGCACAGCTGACTTCTTTTAAACGCTGATGTTCATGGTAGGGGCTTAGGGAAATCTGTCCAGAAACATTCACAGAAATCTAAACTTTGAAATCTGAAAGAGAATTGAACCTCCTGGTATTGGATTTAAATTCTGTTCTTAGTTATTCGACAGTGCAGTGAAATAATGAATGAAAGAGCAAAAGTAATATTATGTAAATTTTGTGGGATTCCCTCTCTTCCCCATGTCTGCTTTCTTTAAAGAATAATAGGAAGTAATTCCCTCAGGGATCAGTAACACAGTTTGCATTTCTATCCCAGCAAAATATATATTAGCTTAGTATGTTGGATAAAAGTAATGAGGAGACAAATTGTCACCCAGGGGTTTCCATATTGATGAAAAATATTCCCCCTGTGTTTTCGAGGGGTTTTCTAGAGCCCATTAAATTTAAAATAATGTATTTGAGGCTTATAGGGAAATAACAAAGACCACTGATAAGAAGGTCTTGGAGCACATTGTGTTAAACAAAACTAATTTGAAAAAATACCAGTTCCAAGATTTAAAGTGATAACTTTATGTATTTTCTTTTTGTGTGTTTAGTCTTTATAATCCAAGTTCCTCTACCATATTAACAAGAATCTTTTATTTTCATAGATATAATTCATTTTGATTATTTTGGGGGATTTTTTTCATGTGGAAACATCTACATTTAGTGTAGCATATTAATTGTGAAAATCTAAAATCTCAGGTTTTTAAAATATAATTACAGAAATTTAACCCAGGAAATTTTATTATATTTTCCTTTTACTTACCTGTATTCATTCAGCAGATTTATTACATGACTTTTAAAGGATGTCCATATGTAATAACCAGCATCAGAAAGAAAATAAGACACGATCCTTCTTGAAATCTGCATTCTAGTAAGTGCAGGCTAGTAAGGTGCACTAGACCATTTTGTGGTCGATGTCATGTGAGGAATGAAGAACATTAATACAGGAGCAGAAGATCCCCTGAAAATGAATGATAGACTGTACTAGGGAGGGGAATGAAAACAGCTACAGGTTACACTTGAGCCAACGACTGAAAGAGGGGTAGGTCTTTCCTTGATATCTAGGTGTGGAGCAGATTGGAGGTCCAGTATTCCCAAAGTCAGGAGCAAATGAGCACAAAAATGAGGAGAAATGTGTGAATGTGACATGTGCAGTGTGCAGCAGTGTGTACGCTGTGAGGAGGCAGGAACCCCTTCAGGAAGAACTGTGCCTGTTGCCCTGTATTCTAGTTAAGCAGTAGGGAAGGTCCTGGCTTGGATTCTTGTAGTATAAAGAACGCTATGGAAGACACTGAGAACAGGAGAAGAGGGCAAGAACCAAGAGACAAACCAGTTTGGAGTTTGAGCTTAAATCCAGGTTAGAAGTAATTTGAGTTTAGTGAGTGAAGGAGCAGACTGTGGGGATCTCTGACATTGTGACCTGCCATGTGTGCGGATGCAAGAGAGAAATCAGGGCTCTCCGATTTCGGCCTCGGGTCCGGCATGCAAAGTCCCACCATCGTTCATAGGGTTTGGGTTTGGATTTAGGAGAGGAGCTTAGCGTATCCAGAGTAACCTCTAATTGTATCAGTGAGTGGAAATAATTCTCTAGAATTTATTTATCCAGATATTTCTGTCATGGGAAATTTTTGGATATGTTTCTCTAAAATGTGAAGAAAATTATTTCATTAAATGTTCACCTGTATTTGCAGCACTTTTATCTTATTTAATATTTTATATGTTTTCTTAGCATTTATATTTTGAACAAAGACCATGTGTCTTAGTAGTCCCTGTGTTTCTTTTTTTTTTTTTTTTTTTTTTTTTTTGAGACAGGGTCTCGCTTTGTAGTTCAGCCTCAAACTCACATCACAGCAATCCTTCTGCCTCTGCCTCCTTAGTGCTGGGATTCCAGGCATGAGCCACCACACCTGACATTGTGGTGTGTGGTACTGATTGCTGCTGGGCGTGAATCTCCACGCCCAGTATTGTATGTGGTTACCGGGGATCAAACGCGCGTCCTTGTGCTTACAAGATAGGCACTGGAACCATTGAGCTAACTCCCTGGCTCGTCCGTGTGTTTCTTTTCAGGCGGTACGAGTATCATCCAGTCTGTGCTGATCTGCAAGCCAAAATCCTCCAGTGTTACCGCGAGAACATGCAGCAGACCCTCAGCTGCTCCGCTCTGGCCAACCAGTACATGCACTGTGTCAATCATGCCAAACAGGTGGGTTTGTCAGCTGAGCCACCTGGGGCACCAGAACAGTAGAAAGCCTAGTACTTGGGACAGGTATAAGTGTTTGTATGTGCAAGGAAGTTTTATAAACTCCGTGTCCTCCTCATCAAGAATTACTATGAGGTGGTCAGTTCTTAACTTCCATCCAGATCATTGTAAGAGTCTGGATTCTTTGGTTTAAATCATTAACTTGTAGAGAAAAACATTCTGTTAAAATTATCATTTGCTCCAAACTTTTTGTCTGCTAATAATTGTATCCCCAAGGTCATTGCCTCACACTACCACACCAGTATTCAAAACCAGCAAAGGGGAAGGATCTAAATTAAAATTAAGCAGCTTTGGGATCATAAGCAGGAGATTGTGGGAGACGGGGGAGAGGACACAGCCAGAATGCTGTGGCAAACTCCCAGGGCCCCATGAGTCCCAGAGCAAAAGGATTAACAACCAACAAAGTCACATCCATGAGAAAAAGGCTGAGAAACCTTGAGAAAAGGGGTGACTCTTGCTACTCTGAGCAGCAGCAGCTAAAGGCCAAATACTGCACCAACAGAAGGGTGAGTAGCAGAGCCATAACCCAAGCTCGCCACACCTTTATTTGATACCAGGCTTTCACACTCATAATCCTAGCATGCATAAAACAGGGCAGTCCTCTAATAATCCCTGCAGTTGAAGATTACATAGGGGAGGGCAGACATCCTTAAATCCTAGTAAGTCTCAAAGCCAATAATCCTAGTGCAGTAATCTTTTTAGTTTAAAATCCTGGAGGGTGGGGCAGGTGTCCACAATAATCCCAGTAGTTGATCCCACAGGGCAGGGCAGACATCCTCAGTCCAAGTAAGTAAATCTTAAGTCTGAGAAAGTTGTCAGCAGTTCCATTCAGTTCCTAGTTAGTCCTTCTAGTAGTTTGGTAGAGGCCACTCAATAGAGCATGGAAAGGGAGACCAAAGATAAAATTTTTGAAAGAATTTCCCTTGCTTTCGTATATACACATGTTTCTTTGGATTGTTCATATCAGAACAATATGATGTTCACAGAACATACATTTTCTCTTATTTATGTACTTTAGGAAACTAATGATAACCTTTAAGCAAATTAACAATCCTAACAGATCACAAAATTGCTTGTCATTTAACTATTTTTAGAGTTGGATATGGGTGGTTTGAGAAACAGAAATCCTTAGAAATCGTGATGCTTTCTGCTTATAGACTCCCTAGAATTGACCTTCCAACCCAGCAAAATTTAGTGTTGAGTTACACAGCATGTCTTCCTGTAGTCCAGTTTGCTGAAGTTATAACAATACCACTTACTATAAATTTCTAACAGTGAGTAAATAATCTAATGGGAGAGTTGTCTGGTATAGCTGGAAAGCAACAGCAACACTAGTGGGGAAAATATCCTTAAAATTAAAAGCCTATGTTGTTTTTAAAAGCCTGGTGGCTTTCAGTTTTTGTCTGTTTCTTACTTGTAGCAGCACTTGCATAACTCTAGTATATGCCAAGGATTTTTTTCTTTAAAGGTCTTTGGTAGATAGTATAGTGCTAATGTTCAGTTAGTATGTTTGTCAAAAATAGATTCTAATAAGTTCTTAACAAGCCCCAAACTTTTGCTATCAGTGCTAACTAAAACATGTGAGTCTTTCAGATTATCAACAGCACTTGATAATAGTGCTGTATTGACTCTTCTGCGGGGGAGTCAGAAAGAATGGCTCTGACAAAGTGCATGCTTCTGCACTGGTATTGCATATTTCCACAGTGCAGGGGGTAACGTTTCTGAAAGGGCATTTGTGAAGTATTTGGAGCTTTGGCGTCAACCTGCCTGCCCAGATTATGTGTAATCATATACAGCTAATCCCATGAGTTGAATAATACCTTTTTGTGAAATGTAAAAGAATTAACGTGTAACAAATGTAGATATGCCACATGGCACAGTAGAGTTAGACCCTGACAGATGTGAGTTGTATCCAAACCCTATCTTACTAGTTCTGTGACCTTGAGACTTGATATTTTTTGCTTGTGAATTGGGGTATTATGAATTATTACCACTGTACTTTGTGAGTGGTTATTACCACTCTACTTTATGAACATTATACAAAGTACTGAATAAATCTTATTTTCCCTTTTCTTTCCTCATTTGTATTATTTCATACTGACATTTAGGCAGATCATTCAAAAGCATTGAATGATTACTAATAAATCTTCAAGAAACCCCATCTTGTTTCTTACTCCTCAGTCTGTCACATCATTTGGTATTAATTGCAACTAGTATATTTCAAGTGACTTTGTTTTCGCAGCTTTTATATTGGGTTACCAGAAAGTTATAAAGTAATAGTAGTAAGGTAGAAGTCCACAGAGCATTTATTCTAAGGTGGGCCACAATGAAATGTGAAAGAACCAAGAAACATCACCACTTACACTTCTGCAGTACTTAACATTTCAAGGTCATTGCACTTCTGTTCCCTTGTTTTTTATGACAACCTGAGATGTAAATAGAGATGGTTTTATTTTCACCATTTACAGTTGAGAGCACTGAAACCCAGGGAAGTCATCATGGTAAATTTAACAACTAGACCAAATGTACCTTGACACAGAATTGAAACAAAGACTTTTTTTTGTTGTGGTTTTGTTTTAAGAATCAAGTGGTATTTAGTTTTTGAACAAAAACAGAATCAAATTCAGTGGTTAGGTTCAGGGTTGACCTTACGGGGAAATTTGATTCAGTTCTCCTCCAGTTCGGTTTCCAAGCAGAACATGAAAAGATTTAAGTTAGAGGGCTGAGGATTTAGCTTAGTGGTGCTGCACCTGCTTCATAAGTGCAAGGTCCTGAGTTCGATCGCTAGTACAAATACAAGAAAAAAAAAAAAATTAAGTTCATGAACAGAGGTACCACTGAGCTACTTTATCCTGTGACACTAGGATGACCTTTGGCTTCTTGTGGAGTTTGTCTAATCTCATGACCCCATCCTGTCCCGTTGCTAGCAGAGAGGCTGGCAGTATATATGATCTTCATGTACCAGTAGAGCATTCCTGATGGGCTGCCTCCCTTACAGGGCAGACATGTCAGCATGACAGCGATCTGTTAGGTCCATTTCCTACATATACCCAGTTTCCCCCATGGAATAATTCCAGGAGCTAAATCCACTCCACTTTTAAATGAGTCATAAGGCGGCTTTCTCAGCTTCCCTTGGGCACTGTTGTAGAGACTAATAGATTTTACTGGTAGTAAGATTTCCGGATGTTTCTTAGCTTTACTTTTCCATTCTTCTTAGTCATCTACTTGTTCACATCAATCTTCAGCTGTTCTTAAACAATTTCTCATGGGCTAACCTGACTTTTTGACTTACTTCTAGTGTATTAAATTATGTGTTCTTCATTAGGGTAAAGGAGTATTAAATTGCGTTAATTTTATCATTTCTAAGACTTAAAAGCTCCCAGCTAGCTATATGAAATACAGCATTTGAAAATGAGGAGCAGCAACTGACAGACTTCTGTGTCTCTTGGTTCTCATATCTGCTTAGCCTCATAATTCTCTTAGCTCCCCGTGACTGAATTATTTTTTGTTACTTTTAAAGCTTGGTTCTTATTCCATTTCACTACACTTGCTTTACATGGAAGCATGGAAAGAAAGAAGCAAGAAAACCCTACAATATTTGTTGATTAGTGGACCAAAATGTGATTAAGTGGAGGGTATAGAGAGGGTTAGCTTCTGGATCTGTCTTGCTTCTGCTCACTAGAGAATAGTTACTGGGTAAAGCTGTTTGTTGTCAGCACCCTAATCTAATTACAGTGTGTAGAGTTCAGTTTTTTTTTTGAACTGAGGGCTCAAGGTAGGGGACTCTTGAGTGCCTTCTAGGAGCTGCGTTGTTTTAGGACTGACTGTACTTTCAGATGAGAGGAACAAGTAGGGAACAAGCCCATGTGTTGATGGCATACTCAAATGATGTGGCCCTTTTATTAAAAGTCGCATCCCTACTTCTGAGACTTTCAGACTTTTGAGACTCTGCCTCTTAGTTATTGCTGTTAACATTAAACTCAAGAAGATAAGCTGCCTTTGCAATCATTCTGTCTGCTGTCTGGCTTCCACAGCAACATAAGCTTTCCTCGAGTTCACACTCCCAATAGCCATGGAGAAGACAAGACCACAGAATAAACAAGAAGGTGATAGAGGCAGTCTCTCCGTTTTTCATCATCAATAAAGTATAGAATATGTATTCTGCCTGGCAGAATGTAGACTGCTGACTAATAAACTGCATTAGAAAATGTAGGCTACGTCAGCCAGCCCTGCCCGTGCTGTCCTGAGATGCCTCTTACCCAAGGAGGTGTGGACTGTGGAAGGTGAGGGATTCGGAAGATGGGACAGGAAGCAAGGAGCAGCACCCAGGACATACTAGACCAGAAGCAAAGGCCAGCCCGGGAGAGGCCCAAAGGCAGTGTGAGGCCTGCAGTGTGATGGTGGGGCATTGAGCTCATAAACCATCGCAGAGGTCTAAATCAGTCGGTAGGCAGTGAGTCAGTAACCAAGCAGTGAGTCAGTAACCAAGCAGTCAGCCCAGCTCAAGGAGGGACAAAACTCAGGACATCTTGTGAGCTGACCCTTTCGGGTCTATGCTTCCTGTAGTCCTCTTTCGGAATATTTAAAAAAAAAAAAAAAACAGGCTACATTCAAGAGCATGGGGTCAAGACCTTAGTAAATGTGGCTAGATCTCAGTGTGGCATTAATCCATCCACAGCTGGTGTACCCACCCAGTCTCTTCATTTCTAAAACATAAATGACACCTCCAATATATGGTTTACTACCAGAATAGAAGACCACGATATTGGTATACATGGAGGGATTCCCCTGGAAAAATTTAGTCATCATTCTTAGGGACAGTATTTTATCTCCTTTATAAGTTGGATTTGTATTTGATGAGGGTTCAGATATTTCCTTTATTATTTTGAGTCTGAAGAGGACCTGAAAGCAGAGTAATAGCTTAGAATCAGGGTTGTGGTTGTCTCATCTGAACTTTGCATAACATGTAAATGATATAGTAGGCCAGGCTATGGGAGCTAGAAGTACCTTACAGATCATATATTCAGCCTCAACAATCTCCTTTGTACACTTTCTGCCCAAAGAATATGACTCCTAGATGTGGCAGAGCCTGCCATGGCTTCCAGACCCAGGGTTTTTCCCTGTAAAATCAGGTTGTGAGTATGGGTCCCCCTCCAAATCACTTGGGGTTGGATACCACACTTCCCAAGAGACTCGAGGAACATAACTGTGGGGCCCGTTGGCTGGTATCGCACTGAGACCCTCAGCTTTTCACAATTCCAGCTCTGTCTGTGTTCATTTCACACCATGTACTCAACTGAGAGGCTTGATCACACCAGCCCTAGGAACGCACCTTCAGGCTGAGAGTACACTGGAAGGTGGCATGAGAAGTGCATAGGAGCCTCTGACAAAGGAGTCCTCTTTCCCCTTCTTGCTGTTCCCAGCTAGCTCAGACTTGTGACTAGACCCTCCTTCAGCTTTGCTGTTTCCAGGCACCCTGCTCTGCATGGAGGGGGCAAATTCTGATGTATGCGCCATCTACCTTTGAAGAACACAAAGATAAATCCAGATTAACTCAAGGAAGATCCTGGGGAGAATGTTTGCACTGTGTTTGAAACCTTCATCATTGTCACCTAATGATATTTATTAATCTCCTGGCTGGGCTGCACTACACAGGATGACACGTGGGTGTTTCGTAATCGATTTCCCAACCTTCTGGGGAGCGGCCCTTGGAACTTGGAGACATATCAAAGCAAACTAAATTCCAAACTTTAAAGATGTTAGCTCAGCTTCTTCCATCATGAAAATCCTTTGCTAAACCACTTTCTGAGAGTAATACTTTGCTTTATGACATTTTCTCTTTTTTTAATCTGAGGCTAATAGAAGAAATATTACCATGGTAATAGATTTTCATTTTTCTTAATAGGTATTTCTTTTCTAGTGTTCATCATTTAAGAGTTAGAACAGCAGTATTGGTGTTTTGTCTGTTGTTGTGTCAAGATGTATAAACAGTTAATTACTTGTAACTTAATTTGAATATTACATAGATCGTTTGTCGTAGAAGTTATAAAAACAAGATCCAAGCAGACAAAAGTTAACTTGTGTTTCCTCCAAAGCAGGAAGAACAAAAAACAGACCTTGCTTGGGAGAACAGACAGACAGATACTGAAGACAAAATAAATTAGCTAATCTGATTTTCAGGTAGTGAGGAGTGGTGCTCAGTGCACCAGACAAGCCTGGCTTTGTGTTTCTCGTAAATTAAATTTATAGATTACTTTTCCCTCTTATCTCACAGTCACCTCACTCTCTGTTTCTTCATCATAGCCCCATTCTCTTCCAATCTTACTTTTCCTGTCCCTGTCTAGTGAAAACTCACATACCATGTCCATGTCCAACTCAGGACACACTCCAGTGTTAGTGTCCCTGTTGAGTATGTATAGACATGCCAGCATTTGTACCAGCCTGATTAAGTTTGAAATCCTGGCGAGATGCTGAGTAAGCTCATCCAGGGAGAAACTCAAGTCATATCTTTTATAAAAAACCCCAAAGACTGTTCTTTTAGTTAAGATTGCCTAGAAATCCCAGCTTGCCCAGAAATACAGAGATGTCCAGTAGCTTGCCCCTGTGAAGACAGTCTGTTTCCGCAAGAAAACTGCAATTCAGAGAGCAGGTGGCAGAATCGCTGTGTAACAGAAATATCTGAGGAAAGCAGTTAAAATCATTTTAATAAGTGGGAATGACACCCCGCCTCAGGTATCCAGGGTCAGCGTCCATGTTTGATGGTGCAAGCTGCCGGTTATTCCTCAGTGGCAGGAACCAGAAAGAGACTTGGGAAAAGAGCAGTGCTAATGCCCAGATCCTTCTCTCCTTTGGGCCATTGACCTAGCTGTTTACCACTCATTTCTACACAGACTCAAATATATGAATGATGTACGGAAACGAGGAATCTCTTTCTCTATATTAAGTGTTAGCAGTTCCTCCAATGAACATAGCAATTTTTATAACTCACAAAGCTTCTCCTTCATTCTTTGGGGAATTTCTTATGTTAATTTATGCAGTGTTAAATTTATGCAGTGTTGAAATTCAGCCCAACAGCATCTAATTACAGAACAAATCCAGAGACTACGGGAGAACCCGTAAGGTGGACCCCAAAACCCCTTTGGATCTGAGCAGATTTTACTATATACCTGTGATGTAGTAATAACACAGAATGTTTTATCAATTTATTCATCTTTTTAAAAAACTCAACTTGACGTTGTCTATCAATGTCTCTGACAGTGAGGCAATTTTGCATCACCTGTGCCACCCTTCGGTGGCACGCAGTGCAAGTCTCCAGACAAATTATAGACCAGCTGTAGAGTTTTCTTGTGGTTTCCTGGGTCTCCAAGGAGTTGCCTACAGATCTAATGAATCTCTGCACTGTCTTTGAGAATTTGGGTCTTGATGCCTATAGCAGGATATGTGGGGAATGTGACTAGAAGGGTTATGTGTTTTATATTTATTACCTGTGTTCCAGTAGTGTCTTTATATGAGACTGGCTTGCTGATCCCCAGCCTGGCCAGGGCCAGCTCGTACTGTCTCTAGGAGAGCCTAACCTATTAGCATTATATGATTTGTCTGAAATAAGTGCCTATCTCTATTTAGAGAGAAAAAAATGTTAAAGAATTCCTAGGCTCTCCTAAAACCTTTGCAGTGCTGCTTTAATTATGTGATAGTAGTTGCAGATTATTTTACAACTTTTGAAAAGAGGCAGATGGTCACATGGCTGTCCTTATAACCTTACGACCTGAAATTCTAGGAAGCAGAGCAGCTTGCAGTCTTGACCAGGCAGGCACCAACTTCAAGTTCCCATTGATGTGTTCAAGAACAGAGTGAATCTGTAACCCCAAAATGCACGCCGATCACACAGCATCACTCAGTAGACCACTCTCTTCAGTAACTACCCATCGGTGGGCCCAGTGTAGGTCTGTTTTTCTCTGGCTTCCATTTGAAATTTAATAAAGATTGTCAGGGTGAGGTTGTTTGTACATCAGGAACTTACAGAGCGCCCATCCGTGTAATTGCAGAAACTTCCACCTAGATCAAGTCACAAGGGGGTGAGCACAGATGAGATGCTGCAACAGTGTGACATTGCCAGAAGGTGTCTGAGTCTTACATGGTAGCTACTCAGTATTTTATACTCACAGCCCACACAGAGCTTTTGTGACGGTGGGCTGGAGAGGCTGCTTCACCATCCTGGGTGTGCTGTGGAGACTCCGGCCGGACAGAGCCAACAACTTCCCCACTTGGTCTTTCCTGTTTCCTCTGAACACGTCTAACTTTCCTGACTAATCTCCTATTTGACTAAATCGTCTTTTCTTTCTACTTCTCTATGTCTTGTCTCTAGCTAGTCTGTCTGCTTTTTAAATCTATTTGATACATTATAGATATAGACTACCTAGAAAGCTATAAGCATGAGTACATTAGAACAATATGTGGAATAACTTGTCTACCTTTTGCTTCTGTGACCCATCATACTCTCCTATATGGATTTCCACTCTGCGTTCTGCCCCCCTCTTCCATCTTTTTTTCTTTATTTTTACCTTCAATCTTCAGAGACCTTTGGATTATCTTCTAAAGCCCACAATTTATCAGGCCTTTCCCTGTGGAATGTCTGACCCCAAATCATCTAAATCACAAGCTCAAAGTTTAAACTGTTTTTCTCTTTCCCTCCGTCTTGGTGGCTCCCATTGACCATCTTATTCCCCAGATGACCCACCAACATACTCTCCCTGTCACCCAAGGTCTACGTGAACCAAACGTCCCACTTTCTGTCTTTTCCATCCTATGTCTTCTTGTGGCTCAGTGCATTCCCTGTGGTTTCTAATCTGTCCTTCCCAGATCTTCCTGCCTCCAGACTGCTCTGTTGTAACCACTGTACCAAGGATATCATTGCTATTTAACCTTCCTAGATGGCTTTCTCCTATTTTAAAGCACACTCCCATGTTTAGTTTAGTAGCCAGCATGAAGCATCTCTGCCAAGGGTTCCTCTGGGCCTGGTGTACATTCTGCCTCTGTAAAGCCTGAGTACACAGTCCTCAGTACACAGGCTTATTTCCCTCCTTGCCCTTTGAGAACTGGCTGCTTCCTGCCTGGATCTTTGCCTCTGCTTTCCATCTTTACCACTCCCTCTCCTCTCCCCAGGCCTCTGCCATGTTCTGTCTGGTGGAAGTTCATCTGAGAAGCTGATTACTCCAGCTACAGAGGTGTGCCCTCTGTGTTAAGCAGAACGTCCCTCTTTTAACTGTTAGCTTTTTCTGGATGTATCCATGAAAAACTAGGGGAAAAAAGGAAAGGAAAAATTATTGCTTTTCTTCAAATATATTTTTGTTCCTTTTTAATGCATGCATTTATTACTTAAGAAAGTTAAGTTTTAGTATATATTTAGCAAATAAATGAAATTAACAAATTATTAGTCTACATTACTGCTTAATTTCCCATAGAGTATGTGTTAGTTTTCCATTAACTGAGTGCAGAGAGCCCATAGGTGCTCAGCCTACAGCCAAGTGCCATCACCAGCTGGAAAGTGCAGGCCAGAGGAGAGCAATGAACCTGTGAACTAGACAGAGGCAGCCTCAAGTCTCGCCCACCCTCTTCTGGGAACTTTCAAAACGAAAGGAATAAAGATCAGGTTTTTTTCTTAATAAAGATCGCTGAGAGTAAGGTAAACCCCCTAGCCTAGCGGCTATCAAGTTGTAATTTGATAGTTAGAATTCTTCCCATCTGCCACCCTCTATCCAGAAGAAGAGCATGTTGAAACTCATAGTGTGGTCTTTCTAGTTCAGAAAAGGCTCTTCCCTGCATCTCTGCCCAGCACTGTGAGCTACTCCTTAGAGTAGCTGAAGTCTTTGGGAGAGACTGTTGTCCAACTGACAGATGCCCTCTCAGAGCTTTTGGCTGTAATCCTCTTGCCCCACTTCCTTGGGAATAGTTCCCCTCTGTGACTGTGGCTACACATGCATATGCTCTATAGTGAGGTGGCACATGTGCTGCCACTCCCACCATCCAGGTAAAATAGCACCTAGCATTCATTAACAGTGCAATAGTGATATTTTGAGGTCAGCAAGCAAGCTTTGTTTTATGTCTTGAAATTTAATTCAGAATATTTGAACAACAATCTAAATCATCCTAAGTAGTTAACTGCCATCTCTCCCTGCCTTGCGCCCCCCTTTCTGGTAATACGACTGATGCTTTCTTTTTGTCTTGCAGAGCGTGCTGGAGAAGGGAGGATAAAATCAACTTTAGATCCTGCAAAACTCCAACTTTGATTCCAGAAGTGGAACACTTTTTTTCTGAATAAAAAAATAATGCACTTAAAGAGAAGACCACTAAGAGAAACACCAGAAAATGAACTCATCAGAATCATATCATGTTTTGGTAAACAGCAGTTTGAGAACCCAAGATCTAGATCAGGAATCGATCATCAAAGGACACTATTCTGTACCAGTAAACCCAATTGATGCAAAAATAAAAGAGAAGGGCAGTGCTTTCCACCTTTTTGTACTCTCTTCCACTTCTGCTGACCATAAGATGTGTCTTTTCTGCCAGGCTCCACCTTTGGTGGCTTCGCCTCTCAGAGGGAGCAGGTGGGGAGGCTGAGCTAATTGGAGTGGGGAGAGGAAGGAGATGAAATGCAGAGCTCCAGGGAAAGGTGCTGTGTGGAATCGCCTAGGCTGTGGCTTCCTCGTTTCTTCTTTCTTCCTTTTCTTTGACTATCTAAGAGCTATTTCATTTTAACTTATTATGGTGGTCAAATAAGTAAGAGAAAAAGGAGAGAAAATGTTCCTCTTTTACTGGAATGATGTTTATGATTACAAATGAAGTAAGACATTTTTATAAATATGAAAGCAATCTTGGTTTATGCAACCTCTAACAT
Organism: Petromus typicus; assembly: GCA_004026965.1. Classification (NCBI taxonomy): domain Eukaryota; kingdom Metazoa; phylum Chordata; class Mammalia; order Rodentia; family Petromuridae; genus Petromus; species Petromus typicus. Next base: position 79,909 of record PVIR01000206.1, read on the forward strand.
GAATACTGACAACTTTACTCAGTATCAATAATAAATATATTTTCTGACAAAGACTGACTGGCATTGTAGCTTGGGGCCTCGAACATTCATTCCGTTGGCTGGGGTGGACGCATAAGGGAATTAAGCTGATTTATAATCTTACTAATTTGCATGTGTGCCATATCTTTCCTCTAAAAATGCCTCCAATACATGTGGCAGAGCCTGAGACAGGCAGGTGGCACTCAGAACAGAGCATGCTACAGGTAGATGGAGTCGGGCAAAGCTCACAAGTTGCATGAAGCTTTGTTCCTTTGTACAAGTCATCCTGCCTGGGGTAAGAAGCAGATTAGATAATCTTGAGTAGGACCTTCTGACCTCTCTATGCTATGAAAATGCTTTAAAAATCAAAACTTGAGCTTCACCTCTTTCTAACTGCATTGAAACTTCCTAATTATAATTCTCCCTTTTCTAAAAGGACTGAGATTCAACCTTGGATTTGAATGATGTGGAAGCTAACTGGGAAGGAGAGTCCTTCCAAGAAATAGCAGAAAATGCCAATGCTGTACGATGTCATCTAAATACCTTTTGTCATGTAGTTTTTGTTTTTGGGTTTTTTGTTGTTTTTACAGAGAAACTTTAGGAAAATGATTAGGAGTCCAGGCTGAGGTCTGAAGTGCATCTATGTTCAGAACCAGCAGTGCTGCCTCCCCGTTCTGGACCCCCCCAGGCACCTCCCCTACTGCACTTGGATTTATTGGGACTACTGGATGAACTCAGGCTTATGGTGCAGATGCAGAATGTGTAGTATACCCAGTCAGACCAGGAAGCATCACAGGACTTAGAGAATGTCAGGACAAACTGGTGATGAGACAGTCTCTCCCAACCCATGTAAATGGGGCTGGCTTCTTGAGTGGAGTCCCTGGGATGGCTCCATCTGGGTAACATCTTCATGAATGTATGGCAACACCTGCAGCTCGATGGGGAGTCTGAGTGAGATGGCAGACCCTCCTTCCGTAATTCCTGAGCTGCTCTGAAATTACTGTTTAATGAAGTGTTTTGTTGTTGTTTATTTTGTTATTACATTTTCTTTTTTGTGTGTGTGTGTGTTTTTTTTCTTAATGGGGCAAAGTATGCTGAGTTCATTTAAGTGTGAATGAAGAACTCATTGATAACGCGAGCTGCACAGTTAGGCACTGTCAGGATGGCATCCAGGTAGCTGCCTGAGAGAAATAGTAGGTACACAAAAACAAATGTTTACAGTGACTTGTTTCAGTGTTTGCAAATCTGCTCGCTTACTAAATCCCTCCTATACTGTTTTGTTTTGCAGTTTAGAGCCAAGAACTTGGCATATCCCAGGTTGCCTGTCTTGTGGTTGGCAGAGAAATACAGCACTAAAAAATCAGGAATTTAAAGCTGGTTGAATCTATAGGATCAGGGTAGTTTGTCAGACTATCTCTGTTGCAGTACTGTGGCTATTAATATATCATTTGAATACAGGCAGTGAGTGCAAGGGGGAAAGATAGCCCTTGGGGGAAATCAAAGGTCAGGATGTTGCATTTTTCTATCTTTTGCAGACTGGCCTACTGAAGGCATCACCACCCCATCCAGATCAACACACTGGGAAGAATATTGTGATTACAAGGTTCGTAGAGTTAGTTTCTAGTCAGTTTCTCCACAAACTAAAACACACATTGAACTACAGTAGTTTAGCCCAGGAAGCCAAGAAGAATAAAAAATCTTGAGAGCTGGCCGGACATTGTCATCCTCAACAGTGACTTAGGAACTTAGACATCGGGGTCAAACCACCACAAAATTCTCTCTGGAGTCAGTAATTTATGACAGAAAACTTGCCCACATGGAAAGATTTAAAGACCCATTAAGTAATCCTAATTAATTAATTAATTCCCCAACCTCCAGGGGGCAGCCTGCAAGCTTCCCATCACAACAGTTTTCAGCAACAGTGGCTAAGAACTGGATCACAGCTATCTGTCCTCAGCTTCCCTAGCTTAGCAGCTGGAAAGATGTACTGTGCTTGCTAGCATCCGGCCCACAACAGTAATCACCTTGGCCAAAAACTTGTATTTCCATGAGCCATAAGAACTGACTTTCAAGATTTAAGAATTAGAACTACAGGGCCAGGGATTTAGCTCAGTGGTTCCAACCCCTGCCTTGCAAGCACAAGCCCCCAGGTTCAGTCCCTGGTAACCACATACAACAATGCCAGGCATGATGACTCACGCCCACCAGCCATCAGTACTACATCCCACAGTGCCAGGCCTGGTGGCTCACACCTGTAGTCTCAACACTTTTGAGGCAGAGGCAGCAGTAGGATTGCTGAGCTTGAGGCTGAGTTCAGGACCAGCCTGAACTACAAAACGAGACTCTATCTCAAAAAACCTAAAAAAAAAAAAAAAATTAGAACTACAAAGTCTCTGTCCTTTGGAGGAATAAGTTTCCTATTTTGCCCATATCAATTATGGTTCACATCAATACATTGTATTCTTGAAAATTAACAAAAAGAGAGCAGTTGAAAAATTGAAAGGGCAGCAGGAACTTACTGTTGTTCAGAGTGCTGGAACATTGGCGCTTGTCCTGAGTTAATATTCCTGTGAATGGCTGATATTTGCAGTGACCTAGTTAATGTTCATTCATTGGCCCTCACCACTCCCTTCTTTTCCTCCCCCAGGTTTTCTAATATAGTTGCCTCTTTTCTGTTCCTACTACCTTTCTCCCCTCCTGCTGACTCTTCCGTGTGTTTAAACTTCTTTCCACTCTCCCTCTCGGGCTCCTGACAGGTGGGTAGTGTTGGAGTTCAAAGATATTCATCCTGGGAGCCGAGTCCCAAGGTCTTGCCCTGGTACCACTGCTGGCTTTGAGACAAGACACTTCCCCTTAGGATTCTCACAGTAAGCAGCCTGCCCTGGTCCTTTTTATTAAAATGTGATATTTGAAACCTCTCTTCTCCAGCTTCCTAACTCTTTAGTATGTATTTAATACTTCCTATGTGTTAGTAATTATATTTGCAGTTCTTAATGTATAAACCAGGTGAATGGAACTTTAATTCTCTGAAAAGAAAAATTATCCATATTTCATTCTCTGTACATTTTATTGTACTTTTCCTATAATTTTTTCAAACCTGATTGGATTTAAGAACAGCCCATGTCTACCTGGAGGGTTTACTTCGTGGCCAGGTAGCATCTGGTCTAAGTCAGGGAGCCAGTTTGTCCAGTTTATTCTAACCCATAGTCAGGACCACTCCAGAAACAGATGATTGTAGCTCCAGTGCCGCATTGCCTGTTCAGCCAGCAGAATAACACATGTGTTAACAAGTTCACAGTTTATTTTACAACAGTGTACTACCGACATTTGGGGTTTGCTTCTTCTGGACCTTGGAAAGAAAACAAAACATAGTGGGTTTGAGGTCTACTTTACTCGTGCTGATCCCTTGTTTTGGAGGTGTAGACAATGGCACAAAAGTACAAGATGAGGCTAGAGACCCTCGTAGCATCCTTCCAGTGCAATGCCAGCACTCTGTCAAGATAGCTTATGTGGAGCTTGGGATATCATCTCCCAAAACTCCTTCATGAATCCATAATTATAGGAAAGTCATTTAATGGTTCCAATTTAGATGAGCAGACATCCCCTAGGTGTGGTGTGGGTTGGAAGAAGGGAGTAGTGGTGACTTCAGGCTGGGTGAGGTGGAGCTTTGAAGACTTCCTTTATTTAGCAAGGAAGTGCCCCCTCCTCTCCAATGTCACTCTCAGTACATGGAACTGATAGAAACAAAAATAAGGTAAGTATGTTCCCTCGGCTCAGAATGGCAGCACACTCACCACACAAGGTCCCCCTTGCTGGGAATCGACCAAAACACCAGGCACTTCCAGAAGGGTTTGCATTGGAGGATGGGAGTGACACGGCAAAGCAGCCATCCCTGGTAACAGCAAGCACCCGGCTCCTCTGACCGTGAGAACAGTCGAGTTTGTATCAGGGAAACTAGCCATAGTAAGAGCTTCTCCAGGAAAATCAACATCATACACCATCTTCCTTTGCAGCTCTCCTTTTATGCTGTTAGCAGCAATCCTCAGGTGAGTCTTCCATACCTAGACTGTGCTGACTTAGTTCAATTTGACCATTAGTTAATCCACCAGAAAGATGTCTTATATTTTCTTACCCTTCAAGGTAGATCCACTGTTTTGTAACAGGCCTTTGTATTTTTGAAGACAATCTAATATTAAATCCACTTTGGACTTAGAAAATCTGGTTCCTGAATTATGCTTTTCAGTTAAGGAAGTTGGAAATTGAAGCTGTTTGGCTTCCTCTTTGACATTTCCTCAAACCAAGTCAGCTCTAAATGGAAAATAGCTACAGTTTGATGAAATGCTTCACAGATCCTGTACTGAGTTTGATTAGGCAAGCTCTCTGTATACTTCACAGACTTCCCATACCTAAAAGCTTGGCTTCCCTTGCCAGTCTGCCTATTTTCCACACAGTCTCCTCTCCACCTCACCTGGGGGTATTCCATTGGGCTGTGTTCATTGTCACTTCTTTCAGAGGACAGTGTGCTTTGGATAGAACTCTGCGTTCAAAGTAAACTACATTTCCATAATGACCCACATGTAAATGTGGAAGCTAGAGGTCAGGTTGCAGGGGGCCACTCCACTCCAGCTGTGCCTTTACAGGCAGTCAGCCACTTGGGCCCTGAGTGGTCCACGTTTGGAAAGCCTCCTGCAGAGTCTCCTTTCCTTTCAAGTCTGCCTCAAGACCAGCTGCTGCTGGTCCTTGTCACTGCCCACAGCATGGATTGAAAGGTGTGCTCTCTCTGTAAAACCGAGGTTGAGGGCCAACTGCCTACTATCTGCTGCTTGTGAATTTGAGGACTGAAACCATATTCTGTTTCATTGCCATTGGCCATGCTGCTCAGTCAGCATCAAGGCAGGCAAGCAAAGCCAGCCTACACATTTTCATTTGGCTTTGCATCTCCCTGGAGCAACATGTACCCCAGTCTCAGAGGCAGGACCACAAAGTCATGAGAGACAGTATAAATGTAAACTTTTAGCGGCATTGCCATTTCATGTACAGTGTGAAAGGCAGGCTGGAGAGCAAGAGACAGCAGAATGTCAGCAAACCTGCTGTTGGGGTTATTTTGAGTTACCTCTGTGTTAAAATGCCTTTTCAGTAGCTACATTAAACGCAACCCCCAAGTTCAGGTGCTTAACATGGGAACTTGTAAATAGCAATGACTGCAGCCAAGGGTGAAAGAAAAAAGAAGCAACTGTGGGTAGGCAGCAGAGGTCTTAGGGACCTCCATTCAGGCCTTGATGCTTCAGGAATGTATTGGTTACTTTCTCATTGCTGGGACGTAGTACCCCACACCCACAACTTGAAGAGACATTTATGTTGGCTCATGTTTTCAGTCCATAGTCACCAGCTCCAGGGCAAGATGGCATGGCACAGTTGGGTAGCAGAGGAAAACCTGCTTACATCATTGTGCTCAGGAAAGCAGAATGAAGGGAGGAGCCAGGGAGGAAGATTTACCCTCTAAAGTCATACCCCCAGTGACCCATGTCTTCTGATGAGGCCTAATCTCCTAACATTACATTTAGCTGTAGCACCCATGATACAATCACCCTTCAAAAGCTCCACGTTTAAGTGCATAGGACTTTGGAGGTCCATTCAGGTATAAATTTATACTCATTCTTTACCCTCAAAAGACCATTACATTACTTTATGCAAAATGTCTTTAGTTCAAAAGTTGAAAAAATCCTAACTTCCAGCATTCCTGACAAGTCCAAGTCCAAAGTCTCCTTTGAGGCTCAAAGCTAACTTAGCTGTAAAAATAAAAATTGCAATTAAACTGCTGATATGTAATGGCACAGAGTAAACATTCCAATTAAAAAAGGGGGAAAAAATAGGAATAGAAAGGAACAGGGCCAAAGCAAAACTTATATCCTGTAGGGCAAACTTTGAGGCCCGTAGCTCCCTGTCCAGCAGCTGGGACAATCTGTGGTAATATGTGGAGTCCAAATGATTTGGACAGCCTCACCCCTGTGGCACCACGTGCCTCAGCTCTCATGGTCTGCAGCAGACATTCTACATTCCTGCTTGTATACCATACTTTTGGCTACACTCTACAACATCACACATTGCCTTCTCAGAAACACATTCCCTGGCCTTCCAGGACTTTGAAATCTGGGTGGAAGTCTCTATCCCACAACTCTTACATACTGTATGCTTGAAAAACCAGCCCCAGGTGGATGATGCCAAATCTGCCTCTGGATTGTGCAGTAACTGGGGCCCCTTGTATCATTGCTGCAGAAGCCTAGTGTCTAGATGACTAAACTCCAAGAAACATTTTCTTTGATGGCCGTGAAAGAACTGGGTTTCCTGAGGGCCCCTTCTCAGAGCAAGTCTTTCTCTTTTGCAGGCCATATGTTGTGTCTTCCTGTTTCCTTGATGGCCTTCAAGATTGTCCTAGTGCAAAGAAGTTGGATTCCTTTTAATGCTCATCTTTGGCAGTAAGCTCTCCTTGGCCAAAACTTTGCAGGCCTTTTCTTTCCAGCAAAATTGAAAACTTTCCAAATGAGGCTTTCTTGTCTTGGTTTTTGGTAAAAGCAGCAGGCTGTAAATATGCAACAGTCTGAACATTGGGCTGCCTTGTATTTCCTCAGCAAGATGAATTAATCTGCCACTCTTATCTCAGTCTCTCACAAAGTCTCAGGACCTGAGCAAAATGTAGACAAATTTTCTGCCAAAATATAACACATATGGCCTGGAGTCCAGCTGTCAGTGGAGTCCTGTTTACAACTGAAATCTCCTGAGCGTGGTCTTTACCCCCTGCCTTTGTATTAGCATTCTAGTCTGCTGGGTTCTAACCAGAATCTCCCATCAAACACAGCTTACAATACCCTAGAGCAGCTTTTCCAGCTGACATCTCCAGAGCTCTCCAAGCTCCTCCCACAAACCAGTTCTAAAAGCTTCTAAACCACATAATGAGATAGTCACAGCAACAATCCACTCTTGGTACCAAAATCTGTTTTAAAATTTTTCTTCTTGCTGTAGTATAATATCTAAAACCTACAGCTTAAGGGAGAGATTTATTTTAGCTCACATGTTTTACAGCTTTAGGTCCATAGTTGACTGGCTCCCAGACAGTACAGCATGGCAAGGGGACATAGTAAATGAAAAGCTGTACAGCGTGGCATGGGGACATAGTAAAGGAAAAGCTGCTCATGTTATGGCAACCAGGAAGCAGAGAGTGAAAGGAAGAGTCAGGGAGGGAGATACGCCTTTTAAGGTTATACCCACAGTGACCTGACTATTCTACCCAAACCTTACCACCTAATACTACGTTTAGCTCTAGTGCCCCCATGATTCAGTAACCCTCTGAAAGCCCTACCTTTGAGTACATAAGGCATTGAGGGGCATTCAGATATAAACCATAACAAGGACCATAGAAGTTGTCTGGAGTTCTAAGCATTCTTGACCTGCAATATGGGAAATCTTGCTTAGTGACTGAAAGGTCAGCTTCTTCCACTTACCACCCCATGTCTTCCTTTGCTTGAAACTGGGAGAAGTGGTTTCTAACCACTGGTATTTCCAGAATCATTCCTAACTTAATTCATTAACTCAGCATAGCCAATCTGTACCAGGCACCATGAGATATAATTGAACACAGGCAACATGGTCCTCACTCCACAGAGATTCTAGGGAGCAAGAACCGTAAACATAAGGTCAAGTAACAATGAATATTATGGAAAATATTAAAAAGCAAAAGAGTAGAATTCAATGAGGCCCTCAGAGGTGTTATTTAAGATTGGTTGGTGAGATAGCCAACTCAAGGAAGAGAGCTTTCAGCAGATTCCTGAAGTTGCTGATAGAACCATCCATGTAAAGATCTAGAAAAAGCCCATTCCAGGCTAGGGGAATAGTAATCATAAATGTCCTGAGGCAGGAACAAGTTTGATGTGTTAGGGGAACAGTAAGAGGTCAGCGTGGCTCAAATGGAATGAAAAAGGCAAAGTGTTAGATGAGATCAGGGTTACACAGGAGATAAAATACAGAGGACTATTTTTCCATGATAATTTTCTTTTTAAGGTATCCGGGACTGAACTCAGGACCTGAGTGCTTGCTAGGCAGGTGCAGAACCACTGAGCTCCATCCTGGTCCTCCATGATAAATTTTTGAATTTTGTTCCAAATGTGATTAAAAACCCATTTTTGTGCTGAGTCACCCATTGCTATTAATTATGCTTATGAAAGCTATTTTAAAAGTGTAGCCACAGTATGGGAAGAGGGGAAATTATCAGAATGCCATTGCACTAATGATCCAAACAAGAAATGGAGACTTAGGCTAGGGTGATAGCAGTGAAGAAAATAAGAAGCCAGATTTAGGAAATCTATAGTCACTGATAGACCTGACAATGCTGACTATTGCATTACTCGTGTGAGGGAAAGAGAGGAACTAAATGAAAGGGCAAACCCTTCGAATTGCCTGAGCAAGTAGTAAAATGGTGCTGTTTATTGTGAGAAAAATCAGGTAACATCAGCTGGATATGGGGGAGGTGTGGATAAGAAACTGTCCCGTATTGATGATGAAGGCAAGCCTAGGAATTATTGCAGAGGGCTGAGAGGCCCTTAGATAAATGTAAGGCTGAAGGGAAGATTTGAATGCCCCTTTTTTAAGGCGGATGTGGAAGGGGGTAAACGTGGAAAGGACAAAGCCAGCTTTTTGACTCTCCAACATCCACAGTCTAGAGAAGAAGGACAAGGGCAAGCTAAGGGCAGCAAGACAGAAAGCCCAGGAAGATGGGAGACAGACTGAGGCCAGCTTGAAGTTCAAGGGGAGAAAACATTAGAAAAAGTGGAGTAAACTGGAGTAAATGCTGCTTTGGATTGAATAAGGTGAGGACAGAATTAAGACAGCTGAGGATCTGATCATGAGAAGATGAGGCGATTTTCATCATATAGCTTCTGCTTTCTGATTAGCCGTGAGGAATGTTCCCAGAAAAGATTCCCTAGCAATAACTGGAAATGTCCTAGTGCCTTCCTTTCACTCCACCTTTCTTTCTTCCAGAATAATTCAGTCTAAAATCCATTAGACAGAGTCAAGAAACACAGGCCTCTGCGCAGGAGACTGCAGTGGTAGTGGCCAAGAGTCCAGCTGTGGTGTTAGCACCTCTGCGAAATGGGGAGATGGCTGCCCTGGGGAAGAAGAGTGGTGGTAGCAGTGGGAAAGTGGTTAGCTACAGGGGCCGCTGCTTTTATAAATATATATATTGAGAGCAATGAGAGACAGATTTCTAATTGTCAGATAAGAAAAATATGAAAAAGGGATCCAATTACAATGAACTCTGGTGTTTTGGGAATTAGAGATATTGGTGTAAAATTATGATTTAAAATATATAATATATGTATTACTAAAACAAATATAGATATGAATGTACACACAATATTTCTGTGTATTATCCATATCTGTGCAAATAATACGGACATATGTGTATGTATTCATACATATCCTAATGGCAGTGGGGCACCCAGAGGCCCAGATCCTGGCTTCTAAGTACCAAATCTCTTAAAAGAAAATATGGTCTTGAGGACCACATTTCCTTTCCAGGACTAGGCCAGGAAAATATACAATGGGACAGTTTTAGTATCAAACTAAAGAATGATAGTAACCTATTGAATAACAGGGAAGAGGCATCTGGATACAATGGGTCCATAAAAACAAATAGGAACACTTTTCCTACAACACAAAATAATGGAATAAAATGCAATGTTTAGAAGTATAAAAGGAATAAAAGAACCATGAAATCTTTATTTGGCCCCCATCATAATAATTCAACCAAGAAGTATCAATAGATGTTAAAACTAGGGAGGACGGTTTTTTAAAGAAACAAAACATTTCTCAAATTCCCTCCTGTTTTAATATTTTTTTCTGTTGCTATAATAAAATACCTGATGCTGAGTAATTTATACAGAAAAGAGATTTATTTGGCTCACTGATTTGGAGCCTGGAAGTCCAAACAGCATGGTACCAACTGTGGCAAAGGCCTTGGACAGATGGTATTATGACTCAAGTGTCTGCAAGAGTAGTCTCACGGCAAAACAGAAATCCAGAGAATGCAAAGGGGCCAGTTTTGCTCTTTTATAGCAACTCTCACAAGAACTAATCATGTCCTCATTTACAAGGAAATATTTATCTTTAAAAAACATACCAAAAAAAAAAAAAAGGGGGAAAGTTAATACATTGAATCACTTCAAGGTTTTTGTCCATCAGAACTCCTTTAAAGAAATTTGTGAAGTATAGCCAATAAAGTTCTCATATGTTGAATATATAAGCAACTACAATTAAGAAAGATGCAAGAGAAAAATGGGCAAGAACTGAAGTAGGCACTTCACAAAATGTAATAAGTGACCAAGAAATGTACGAAATGTACTCAGTGATGTTAACAGTACTAATTTCAGAAGTGCAAATTAAATCTATAAGACACTATCATTTATCCTGTAGAACGGCAGAAACGAAGAAGATGGACAGCACTGACCACTGACAAGGATGCAAAGCAACTTGATTGTACTACAATGCTAGTAAGAGTATTAATTCATGCAACCAATTTGGGAATCCATTCGGCATCTTTTATTAAAGCTCACACATACATAAATCATAACCTAGCAGTAACATTCCTAGGCACGCACCTTTATGAGGTTCAGTAGCATTATTCACCATAGCTACAAAGTGGAAGTAATCAAATGTGTGTCCTACTAGACACACAGGCATATGGAACATTTACAGTAATACAAATGAATGAATTATGGCTGCACACTTAAACATGAGTGAGTCTTACAATGCTGAGCAAAAGTCAAATACTAAAGACTGTATGTTATATAATCCTAACCATATACATTTCTTAGGTGCACTAGAGTTGGGTACTTACGCAGGAAACCTACTAAGTAGGGAAGTATTTTATTAATAGATGGGGGTTACCTTTCTAAGTGTTAATGGTTTCCTGATTGGAGAGGGACAAATGGGACTTCTAGGATCTATTAATGTTCTTTTTTCTTAGCCTTTTTTCTTATTTAACTCTTGTTTGTGTGGCTGGCCTCAAATTTGTAAGCGAATGATCCTCCTGCATCAGCCTCCTAAATAGTTGGGACTAGTGAGCTTATTACAGCACCTGGCTAGTGCACTAAATATTCGATAACTCTCTGAGCCATTTGTTAGTGGGGTTTTCACTGTATATCTGATACATTGTAATAAAAAGAGTCGGGAGTATTTTTAACAGACCAGGGTTACTCCTATGACAAAGCCATTCTTCCCTTGGTGACAGATGCCAGTGACAGACTTTGAGGGTACTTTGACTTTTTTGAATATTCTATATACATTACCTCCTGATATACTAAATCCTATAAATTAGATATTCTTTTTTTTTTTTTAAGATTTATTTTTGAGACAGGGTCTCGCTTTGTGGTTCAGGCTGGCCCTGAGCTCAGCCTCAAACTCAAATCACAGCAATCCTCCTGCCTCTGCCTCCCAAGTGCTGGGATTACAGGCATGAGCCACCACACCCGGCTGGCACTGTGGTATGTGGTACTGGTTGCTGCTCATACTGGGCATGAGTCTCCACACCCAGTATTGTTCTGTGGTTACCGGGGATCGAACCAAGGCCCTTGCGCTTGCAAGACAGGCGCTGGAACCACTGAGCTATATCCCCGGCCCAAATTAGATATTCTTATTAGCCCCGTTTTACAGAGAGGGAAACTGAAGCTTAGAAGTTAACTTGCAAGCAATCATTCTGCTAGTAAGTGGCACCCTGTCCTAACCTTTCCAGAAGCCTGGCTCTTACTGGCTGCATGGGTTCCTCACTGTATAAACCCAACCCTGATGCTAGCTCTCTAGGGCACCCCTGTTTAACACCCCCAATAACATAGTGTCTAGCACATCACTCTTTCTGTTTCCTTGCTCTCAGTAGCTTTGCTTGTCCTTGTAGCAGCTCAAAATGTCTGTTCTTGCAAAATTCCTAAGGTTTCAAGCAGAGGGGAGGTGACTGGAAAGCTTCTTGTCTGTGTCTGATGCTAATTTTGCTCACTGGGGTCTGTCAGACAAATTCCCTACTTCCTTTTTCGCCTTCCCTCAGCTCGAAGACGGCTGTCTTGGCTGCACCGCGTGCCTCGCTCTGCCTGCCTCCCAGGAAGCACGAGACAGAGAAGCAGCCCGGCTGTGTGCGCCCACTGCCGGTGTTGCAGGAGGGTGTCCCAGCTGCAGCCACTCGCAGGCCCCAGGTGGGCCGTCAGGGCACAGGGCAGGGAGCCCAGGCCTTCCAAAGAAAACTCACAGGTCTTCCTGCTTGGCTTCTGGTTTCCAAGGTCTTCTGAGGAAAAAAAAAAAAAAAGCTTTGGAGAAAAGTAACTGTTGGTCTGGAGCTTTCAGGCCCTGTTCTACAGCGAGTTGTTACTTTGAAGCTGGGCTTCTCAATAATGTAGATGCAGATCCTGGAGTGGGGCTCCATGACATATCACTAGCTTAGCTTTTGCTACCTGCCTTCATCATATGCCCTTTTCTTGTTACTACAAGATTAAAAATAAATAGCATCCATGTGGGGAAAAAAAGGAAATCAAAGCTTTAGAACACTATACACGTTTCCCTTGGGTGACTTTGGCCACAATTTCAGGGTGTCCCAAAGTGTTAATTATTTATAATTCTCCTGCCTATCCCTAACCCTCCAAATGGACAGCTGATCCTTTTGACTTCCTGATTGCCCACTCACTGCCTCATGTTCCTGTCACCTGGACCATTCCAGACTTCCATTCCTCCCTTAACCACTTAATTCCCCAGCTTTGAGTACCAACCATTTGGCTATGACAGCACATGAGAGCCAGAAACTTGAGCCAATCCTTTGTTTTATGGACAGCTTGAAGCCACATAAATAATGTCCTGAGAGTGCGGATTACTAGGCACTAAACAGGTTACTGGCGGTCTATAATATCCTTCAGGAAAGCCTCTATAAATCTGTAGAGGGTGATGTAAAAGAGTCAAGTCTCTTCTGGTTCTTTTTCATAATCGCTCACTCCAGAGTGAAAACAATAATGTTCACTGTGGCCTACTGTGAGCTAACACTTTCTTTCCTGACAGATCTTGAGTTTGTTCAAGTAGAAGGCAGACAAGTCTCTCAGGGGACGTGAACACACTTCCCTACCCAGAGGTGAATCCTGATTAGCCTAAGCCAAAAATAAGAATTCAATTTTCTTGCTATGGATAGAATTCTGGCCCCTGAAGTGAACAGGAAGTTGGCTGGGTGCTTCTGGGGACACTGAGGTCCCTGATGGTCTTTGATGTTACACGAATATACCAGACCTAAAGATTTGGTGGCCACATTGTGATCATGGAGTGAAAACCTGGGGACCAAAAGTTAAGACATGGGAGATGACAGAGGTAAAAGATAGGAAGAGACTTGTTTTATGATATTGTTAAGTTGCTGAATTAATCCAGTGAAATCATTCTACCCTTGGACTTCTTGTTATGAGAAATGGTGTTTTTCCTTTTTATTTATGAGGTTGGCTTGGGTTCAGTGTGATCTCAAGCTGAAAATCCTAACTGATGTACCTGCCTTGGCAAGCCCCAGCCCCCTCCTGGCTTCCAGGTCTCCTTGCTTCATCAGGACACCAGTTTCAGGCCAGCTTTCTCCTCAACAATAGTCCGGTTTTAGTGATGTCTTCACCTGAATCTTGCTCACCAAGTTCTTGGTCAAGGTCAGGTCCTTCATCACTAGTTATGGAAATGAAGAGTGTTAAATAAAGTCTCCAACATCAGAATCATAGAGGAAAAGGGTCCAATAATCCGAACAGACATTTCTCACAAAATACATATGAATGGTCAATAAACACAAGGAAAGATGCTGAGCGTCACTAATTAGGGACAGCAACGTGATGCCACTTCACTCTCACTAAGATGGCTATGCTCAGAAGATTATAACAAGGGCTAGAGAAGAAGTGATGACATGAGAGCCCGTGCTGTGCGGGAGAGAGGATGCGGTGGAGAAACTGCTCTCACAGCTCAGCAGGCCACACACGGAGTCCGCATGTGACCCACAGTTCTCTCCCAATGGATATGGGAGCGCAAGCCCATGCAAAAACTTGTACCCGGACATTTACAGACTATTCATAGTCAATCAGTAGAAACAACTGGAATCTCTGTCTACTGATAAATAGATAAGCAAAATACAATGTATTGATAAAACAGATAGTACTTGTTATTTTTTGTACAGTGAATTTGTTTTGCATGTTTTGGACTTCGGACATAGGGTTCATGAAAAGACCAAAGATATTTCTTATTTCAGGGAGGATAAAGTACAAGTCACATAAAAGCAATAGGACTTTAAAGTCTTCAACAGTCTTGAAACATTTTAATGTTATGGTGCTTTTATTGTCCTAAAGATTTCATTCAAATTAAATCTTTCAGAATGTCTGGAAATGCAGATCAATATTTATATGTCAAGGACATGGTCACAACTGCTTTTCTTTTAAAGGGATATTAAGAGTGTCAGGAAAGAATCCTTGGAAATTATAGATGTTTTTATACACATGAGGTTAGAAATGGGAAACTGTCAGAAGTAGTTTATTGAGTAATTTACCAACTTGGCATTTTACTCTTTTACTGACTTAATATTGAGTTAACAGAAATTAAGAAATGGTAGGAAAGGAGGTTTTGGCACTTAATGGTTAACTCTCAGGTAGTGTCAGTAAAAACAAAAAAAGTGCTGGCAAAAATTCTTTGATTACTTATCTGATTATTATTTATAAGACCACTCTCATATGCTATATTTGTAATACTAAGATGGATGACAACTATATTAAACTTAATGGGATATTATTTAATAAAAAGGAATGATGTCTAGATGAACTATACAAGATGGATGAGCCCTGAAAACATACTAAGTGGAAGAAACTAGTCAGGAAAGCTCGCATGCTCCATTGTCTGATTCCTTTTGTGTGAAATGTCAAACAGACAAATCAGCAGAACTAGAGAGTGGCACAAATGGAAAGCGGGAGCGAGGGCTAAAGGGAAGCAAGGTTGCTGGACCTTCGCATTAGGGGCAGGCTTTGCCTTATAGATTCCAAGGGTGCACAGTTCGGTCCATAGCACCTGGCCTGGCTACTTTCCAATCTCCCAGCTGACCCTGCTGCTTTCCGTTTCCACCCACCTGACCACCTCTCACTGCCCGTGACTCCACCCACACACTAGCTGTGGCCAGCTTTTCTTTATCTTACGAGATTTGTTGATGTTGATCATCTGTGCCTTGCCCTGGTCAGCCGACCCAAGATCACTGCGCAACAACCTGAGTCTACACGTGTCCCAATCAGTCTTTATGTTCCTAGTTCTGCAGAGGCCCCCGGGAGAATGCTAGCAGACATAAAAGGAGCTCTGAAAAAGGAGTTTGTTTCTGTGATGCTAGGAGCAAGTTCTTTGCTACAACAGTAGCATGCAGTGCTCTTCTGACTGGACAGGCTGCTCCTAGGTACATGGCCTTCCCCCTTCTCATGTCCTCTTCCATCTTGCTGTGGGTCCTTGTCACAGCCCAAGTCAATACTTGTGCCTTCTGAGACTGAAGGAACTGGCTTCCCCTCCCCTCACCAGTGGTGTTCGGGAACATGCATTATGTCCTAGGCCGCCCAGCTGGTTTGCGCTGGCCTAGGCTGCTCACCTCTCCCTCCACGGCATATTTGCTTTCGCTGTTTGAGCTCATGTTTCTTGCACCTCCCAAATTAGTATCATCTGTGAATTTCATCACTTGCTCTTTACCTGGCTTCTCCCAGCTCATTAACAGGAATGAAAGTGTAAGACGCCCTCTGTCACGGCAAGAGAGAGACAGAGCTGGGCTGGGGAGCTGTAGTGTTAAAGCTGTAGGCCTTTGCTGAGATGGAAGAGAAAGTCTCAAAACTCTTGAGAAACTGGCTGCAGAGTCAACAGTGGTCATGAGAGAGGCTCCCTGGGCTGCCAGTAGCCTGTGCCTTCGTCAAACTGGACACCTTTTCCCAGACTTGAGTGTGGAGTCCGCATACACCATGATGCTTCCTTGCTCCTGTGAGTGAGATGAAGGGCTACATGTTCCACCTGATGCTTGGCCCAGAGGGTCCCGTCCAGGTAAGAGGGTTTCCACCCTTCATGGCTTCATAGTGGTCCTGATTTGTGTTGTTGTCTGTTTTGGTTTTTATGTTATTTAGCATCTAATTGCATCTTAATCTTTTTCTTATTACCTTATTTCACTGATGCTAACCCAAGGGTTGGCAGAATGATAAATAAATGAAAAAATTTTAAAAACTTATTTGTTTGAGTGAAAAATATTTAGTTTTACTGCTCAAGGACACATCAGTATTTCAAACTGAGGGACACCAAACAAAAGCAAAACTTGCATTGAAGTTGGCTGTGCTGTTTTAAGACAAGGTTACATCAATTTTACTCTCTTTTCTTTCAACTTTATTGAAATTTAATTCATATACTATATAATTTGAATTGTATGTTTGGTACAATTTGAATGTACCATTCAAGTGTGTATTTCATGGTGTTTTAGTTTATTCACAGGATTGTGCAACTAAAATCATAATCTAATGTCAGAACATTTTCATTATCCCAAAAAGAAACCTCATCACCATGAACAGTCAGACTCCATTTTCTCCAAGTTGTCATTTCCAGGCAACCATGAATCTCCTTTCCATCTCTATAAATTTGTTTGTTCTGAACAAGTCACATGCATGGCATCATATAGTATGTGATCTCTCTGTGAGTGCCTTCTCTCAATTGGCATGATGTTTTCCAAGTTCGCCTTATTGAAGCAAATGAAGTTCTGACCTCATAACTTCATTTGTGTTGGGAAATATTGGCATGCATGGATATTTCACCTTTTGCTTGGGGATATTTACATGCTTTCCCACTTTTTGAGTATTATGAACATATTGCTGTGAACACTGATGTGCAGGTTCTTGCTAGAACCTTTTCATTTTCTTGAGTGTGAATTACCATGTCGTATGTTCCCTGTGCTCCAGACATTAAGGAATGGCCCAGCCATCTTCCAAAGTAGTAGCACCACTTCACTTTTCCATTCATAGCATATATGGATTTAAATCGCTCCACAACCTCATCAGTTGTTACTGACCTTTGTTTTGGTCATAGCCATCTAACTGGCATGAAGTGATATTCTATTTGGATTTTAGTTTACATTTCCCAGATGACTAATTATACTGAATATCTTTTTATTTATTAGCCAATTGTGTATCTTCTTTGAAGAAATATCTATCCAGATTATTTGCCCTTTTAAAAAACTGAGTTATTTATCTTTTTTATTGTTGTAAGAGCTCTTTATACATTCTGGAAACAAATCCTTTGTCAGATAGATGACTTGCAAATATTTTTCCCATCCTGTGCACTGTCTTTACATTTTTTTGATGGTAGCATTTGCAGCACAAATAATTTTAACTTCTGTTAATTCCAGTTTATCTTTTGTTTTGGCTTGTGGTTTTGGTGTCACATCTAAAAAGACAGTTGTTGAAATTAAGCCGCAAAGACTTATGCCTATGTTTTCTTCTAAGAGTGTAATATGTTTAGCTTTTACATTTAGACCTGTGATTCATTTTAAGGCTCTTTTATATATGGTGTGAAGAAGGGTCCATGTGTCTTCTTTGAAATAGTGAGGTCACTTCAGGTTGTATTCTATAGCCTGGTCAATACCCACTTTGCAGGGCACCAAAGGGCAAATGAAGGGTACCTGTAATACCATTTTGGGGAAGATATGTATTGGAATCAGAAGACAAAGAACTGACAATGGGCTGGCTTTGGATTTGAACTGGATTTAGCTTATCTGTGGTGGCTCCCTCCTATTGAGCACTGTGGAGGTGCTATTCCTCTGAGGAGACACTTTAGCTCTCTAATAAATACCAGGTGTGAAGGTATGCTTTGGTGCTATTGTTCTTGGCCCAGCCCTTCCCAGAGGAGACAGTTCAGGCATGCTTCTTCCTAAACTGTAGATACCCCTTTCAGGCATTATTCCAGGAGTTTTGTCTGCAGGCTGCTTGTTAGCACTGCTTAGATCCTGAGGTGGAGCATTATTAGCAGCAGCCCAGTCAAAGAGTCTCCCATCTCCTTGCATCGAGGTGGGTGGAGGCAGCTTTAGGCGACCAGGGTGAGTGGCAAGTATAAGGGCTAGGCATTTGAGAAGGGAAGGAAGCCAAGAGAGGAAGAAGAATACTAGGGAAATGCTGATCCTTGAGGGCAAAGCAGAGATGGAAGAGGAGAGAGCGCCAGGAAAACAATGACCCTTTAATTCTCCTCCCGCATCTGCTGGGCACATGTACTTGTGCCCACAATGCCCTTCTCCACCAGAGAATGTGTGTGCGTGTGTGAGGTGGGGAGAAAGAGATACGCAGCTACCTTGATGTCTCCCTTTCTCCTGCATCTTGTCCACGCCTGTCTGGGGTGAAACTTGCACTGAGGGCTCTGCTCAGTCTTCCAGGGAGGCCCCCAAGCATCACTAAAGACTTGACTGGGTCAGCTTCAGGGCACCCGAGCAGCTGCACCACTCAGGGACCTTCCAGTGGTGGGGAGAGATCGGGGAGGGACAAGGAAGTAGGGGAGCTGTACTTTCCTTGTTGCACAGACTTGTGTTGGCCTCTCAGTCTCAGAATCTCACTGTGAGCCTCACACACTCCGCCTGGCCCCCAGACCCACAGCAGTAAATCTGTCTGAACCCCCTGGCTCTAGTGTCTGCCCAGCCTTCGATGTGTCCCACCTGTTCCTAATACAGTTGGACGAGCAGCCAGATTGAGCCACAACCTGCCTGTGTGCTGTTTGGAATCAACTGTGTAAGGCCTCACCTGCACGAGTCACAGGAGGGGATGGAGTGAGACCCTCCCTGACCCCGGTTTGAGTTCCCACCCCAGGTATCTGGGGTGTGTCCAGGGCTCACAGCTAGTTCGTTGCTTATGAGCTCTGCAAGCCCGGCAAAATTTAACCCATACCTGTCTCAGTTTCCCATCTTAAAAGTGGGGATGACTGAATTTCCCTCACATTGTCATTAGGATTCGATAAGTTAATCAGAAAGCATTTTGGACAGTGTTCAGGGAAAGGGTGTCATGTGAGCTTCTGTCTTTGCTGCTACTACTTCCTGGTTTTCTGGTTGAACCCTGTCTCCTCGGGAAGCCTGGCAGGGTGGGGGGTCATGTGACACTGCCGTCCTGCTCCTTCTCCCTGTGTGAACCTGAGCTTCTAAAACCAGTTCCTGCTTCTGGCTTTGTCTCATGTCAAATCTCCCTACCCTTTGTCTACTTTCCTGGTCCCCAGTACACAGAGACACATGAAGCCCAGATCTGGGGCCTCCATGTTTCACTGGCCCAGGAGGACCCTTACCTGAAAGCAAAGCTTCATTGTACTGGAGCGGCTGGCTCTGTAAACCTTGTTTTGCACCATGTTGTGCATGGTAACGAGCAGTGCGCTGCCCTGTGACCCGTCTCGTCTGCTGCCTGCATCTTCCCTGTCTGTTCTAAACATCTTGACTGTAGCCCTCATGATGGTGAATGTAATCACACACTTTAAGAGGTGGAGGCAGGAGCACCGCAAGTTTGAGCCAAGCCTGAGTAACTTAATGACTTAATGAGACCCTGTCTTAAAATAAAAAAATAAAAAGGACTGGGATGTGGCTCAGTGTAAAGATCCTGAGTTCAATTCCCAGTGTGAAAAAAGAAGTCTCCACTGGGGCTGGCACATGAATTTAAATTACAGTGACACTTCCATTCTCAGTGTTAGTGATTCCAGTAAGCACAAAAGTACCAAACACGCAAGGAACAAAATAAATTGTTTTGGTTGGAAACTTTAGTGAGTCACAGGGCGATAGGTAGTGACAAGTTCTAGTCTGCTTGCTAAATTCCAAATGCTAAGGAGTGGGACAGAATTTTCATGTCAAAAGCATCCAGTACCAAATCTGACAAGTTTTGCACAAGGCCTATGACTTTTTTTCTTTTTTAATTGAAATCTTTATTGGTACATTACATATATGTATCAGGATTGCACTCCATAATGGGTATTTGTACCAGTATAAGAAACAACTTAATTCTCATTTTTTCCCATAGCCCTACCCACCCTACCACCCCCCAATATACATAAAATTTGTTTCCTGTCTTTTTTGTTATAATCTCATTATTTTCCCCCTTTACCCTATTTCACTTTGAGTATTTTCTGTTTCACAATATATAACATACAATTCTAGGACTCATTTACATCTTTGTTTTCTCATACCAGAGAAAAGATGCGACATGTACATATCTGTGACCTATTTATTTTATTTATGAGGATATCCTCAAGGTATGTCCATTTAAGTGTAAATGATTCAAACATTTTTTATGACAGAATAATACTGTAGTAATACTGTAGAAGAACCACAGCTTTTTTATTCAGTCTCCAGGTGATGGACATTAGGGTTGTTTCCAAGATGTAACAATCACAAACTGAGGTGTTATAAACAAGAATGCACATATGCCACTGTGATATGTGTCTTTTAATTCTTTTGTGTATATACCTAGCAGGGCAATGGCTGGGTCAAATGGGACCTCCAATCCTAGCTTTTTGAGGAATCTCCAAACTGATCTCCACAGGGGTTGTGTGAGTCTGCAGTCCCTCCTGCAGTGGAAAAGCATTCCTTCTTCTCCGCAGCCTCTCCAGCATTTGCCGTTGGCTGATTCTGAAATGGCAGCCATTCTATGTGGAGTGAGATGAAATCTCAGTGTTGTTTTCATCTGCATCTCTTGAATGACTAATGATGTTGAGCATTTCTTCATATGCTTCTTAGCTGCTCTTCTTCCTCCACAAAATATCTGTTCATCTCAGATGCCCATTTTTGAACTGGGTCATTAAATTTGGGTGGGCTGATTTTTTTTTTTTGAGATCTTTATATATTCTAGATAGTAACCCTTTGTCTGAGGAACAGCTGGTAAAGATTTTTTTCCCACATTGTTGGTTGCCTTTTTGCTCTATTGGTGGTTTGCTTTGCTGTGAAGAAGCTTTTTAAAAGAATGAGGACCCATTCGTTGATTTCTTCAGCCAATTTATGTGCTATAGAGATTTTGTTCAAGAAGTCTTTCCTTAAGCCAAAGTCTTCAAAAGTTTTACCTAACCTGTTTTATAACAGGTTTAGTGTGTGTATTAGTATAGGAGCAAGTTTAAAAATTCTAACCTTGTTAACATTATATTTTATCAATGCAGCTCCACCCTGGATTTCTGGAGCACATCTGGCTCCCTGACCTGGCATGGGCCTTTGGCACTGTGCACAGTACCTGCTGTCCATGCCCAGCCCTCCAGGGACACAGTCCCAGTGTCTGTTTTAATATTTAGTTTTCTTATCCACTTTGATTTTAGATTGGTGCATCGTGAAAGAGCTAGATCTAGTTTTAGTTCTTGGCAAGTTAAAGCCCAGTTTTTCCAGCACCATTTGTTAAAGAGGCTATCTTTCCTCCATTGAGGATTTTTGGCTCCTTGTCAAAGATGAGGTGGTTCAGTGTATCTGGAGTAGTTTCTGGATCTTCTAATCTACTCCATTGATCCTCAGATCTGTTACTTTGCTAGTACCATGCAGTTTTTTATCACAGTGGCTTTATAGCATAGTTTCAGGTTCAGAGTTGTAATACCCCCCACCACATCCCTGTTGCTTAGAACTGCTTTGGCTATTCTAGGTCTTTTGTGGTTCCAGATGAAAGTTTGATTTTTTTTCTCTAGATGTGTGAAATATGCTGTTGGAATTTCAATCAGGATTGTGTTGAATGGGTAGAATAGTTTTGGGAGTATAGCCATTTTGACAATATTAGCTCTTCCTACCCAGGAGCAAGGTATGTCTTTCCTTTTTTTTTTTTTTTTGAGACTGGGTCTCATTTTGTAGTTCAGGCTGGCCCTGAGCTCATCCTCAAACTCACAATCACAGCAATCTTCCTGCCTCTGCCTCCCGAGTGCTGGGATGACAGGCATGAGCCACCATGCCTGGCACTGTGGTATGTGGTACTGGTTGCTGCTGGGGTGAGTCTCCATGCCCAGTATTGTTATGTGGTTACCGGGGATCAAACCCGGGCCCTTATGCTTGCAAGACAGGTGCTGGAACCACTTGATCCCCGGCCCTGTCTTTCCATTTTTTGATATCATCTTCTATCTCCTTTTTCAGAGTGCTATAGTTTTCAGAGTAGAGGTCTTTCACCTCCTTTTTTAGGTTGATTCCTAGATATTTTATTTTTTGGGGTGCTATTGTAAAAGGGACTGACTCTCCAATTTCTATCTCAGTGGGTCTACTGTTTGTGTATACGAAGGCTATTGATTTTTGAACATAGACCTTGTAACCAGCTATGCGGCTAAAATTGGCAATTAGGTCCAGCAGTTTTTTAATTGAGTTTTTAGGATCCTCTAGATAGAGTATCATGTCATCAGCAAATAATGATAATTTAACTTCTTCTTTTCCTAGCTTTATTCCTTTTATTTCTTTCTCTTGCCTAATTGCTATGGCTAATATTTCCAGAAGTATATTGAACAGAAGTAGTGAGAGAGGACATCCTTGTCTTGTTCCTGATCTTAGTGTGAAAGATTTTAATTTTTGACCATTTAGTATGATACTGACTGATAGTTTCTCGTAGACTGTTAGTGAATGGTAGCTACTTGCAAACTTGAAAAATACAGAAAATAAGAGATAAGAATAACTGGTGTTTTGTTTACTTATATTACAAGTGAAAATATGTACACATTTATCTGAGAATAATGATGTAGTTTAATTCCTGAAAGAGATTTATGTGGTGGGGCCTTTTAGTGACAAGTTTCAAAGAAGAGTTAAACACGACTATTTGACAATGATTGTGGCTTTAATTCTTCTATCTCAATGACTTTTTGTTTCTGGCATGATGAACGAGTGTGTATTGTTACTGTACCTATAATCACTGACATTTCTGCATCTTCTACTCTCTGGACCAAAATGTTGCAAGAAATAATAGTGGAACCAAAGTTGCAGCAGCTTCCTTTCTGCAAACTTTCTCAGAGCTTTTCATTGTTATTATAATTGCCTAAGAAGGAAAGGTGGTGTGTAGCATTCCCCACATTTGACCATAGCACAACTTCACACTTTAAAAGAACACTTTAACATTTTGCTAGGCATCAGGGTTCCCTGGGACCCTGTTTGGGAAATACTGCCTTACAGTGAGCCATCCAACCATTTAATTCACACCTTAAATCCTGTAACCCAGCATTATGAGGCATGGGACTAAGCTGAGGAACAGCTTTTAGCTATGACTGATTTCTGTGTGAAGCAAATGAAGTATGAAATAGAACACTGGGGGTCTTGGCTGGTTGCCCATCAACCACATAAACTCGGCCTCTTATGGCTCAGGCTCTTTCCTTGCCCAAGACTGGAATAAGGTCTCCCTCCTAGGGTAATGGCAAAGATCGAGTATTACATATGAAAGTACCTGGTTAAATGCAAATGCTCTAGAAAAGTAATTTTAAAGTGTGTATTAGTATAGGAGCAAATTCAAAAATTCTAACCTTGTTAACATTATATTTTATCAATGCAGCTCCAGCCTGGAGCTCTGGAGCACATCTGGCTCCCTGACATGGCACAGGCCTTTGGCACTCTGCACAGTACCTGCTGTCCACGTCCAGCCCTCCAGGGACACAGTCCCAGTCATGTACAATGTCCTACTATAGAAGGGCACCCAGGACATGGGAGCTGCTACTGACTCCCACTGGGTTACACATAGTAAACAGCAGCTGTGGGCACCTTCTTCCATCCCCCCCTTCTCCCCACAGCAGGTCAGATGCCTCTGGATGCTGTCAGAGCCCAGACCCCCAAGGAAAACCGCATCACAGCACCTCCTGCCCCTAGCTAGAGAGTTTAGGCCCTTCTCCCATGTGGGTCCTACTCTGTGCACTGGGGCTGGGTAGGACTGCCAGAGAGTAAGTTCTAGAATAACAGTGTTTATATGTACCACTTTAAACTAGTCTAAGAGCAAAATGTCCTGTGTCCAAGGGGCATGTTCCCCATTGATCCTGACTTACTATGAGGCCATGTGAACAGAGTCTTTGCACAAAATTTAACCCTTGAGTTAGGAACCCAGAGCCCAACTGCTCTCTTCATACCACTCTCCTCTCAGAAGCTTCTAGGGCTTCCAAAGAATGGCAGTTTAAGTGAGAATTCACTTATTCTGGTCTTTAGAAACAGGAGGGTATCTTGCTTGAGTCACACAGAAAACACAAGAAGTGGGGCTTCCAGGAAGATGGCAGAGTGGGGAGCAGCAGAAAAAGAGACTCTCTGAGATTTGGTGTCCTCACACTGGAATATAGGAGGCTGAGGAAGAAAAGAAGGAGGAAAGTGCATCCTCAGGACCCAGGAAGGATCCAAGACAAGAATTGAAGTCTACAGGGAGACTGAAAAGAGAGACTTTAAAGAAGAGGAGGGAGGTAAGTCATGCTCTTCAGAGCCCAGACTCTCAGTGAAGAAAGAGCCACTAAACCTGCAAGGTATGGTGACTTCTGGTGACCTGCAGGCCTCAGTGGAGAAAGGCACCAGGGGGACGGAGCAGTGGACATACTGGCCTGCTGAAGCTGCTGTTATTAACATCTATTTCTTGAACCTAGAGGAGGAACTGAGGATCCAAGCTACTCAGTCAAGATCCATCCACTGCCCTGAGGGACAGAGGATTGTGCCAGCCCCCCTGAGGGCTGCATAGAAAAAGAACTGAGGTCCCCAAGGCAAAGGTACTGGGGGGACATAAAAACCACCTTTAAGAGCTGGAACAGTCTGCCTTGATAAGAGCTCCAGCGCTGGGCTACCACCCCACCCCCAACCCCCATGCCTCAGTTCTTGCTGCTCAGACACCACACCCTGCTTCCTGTCCACCATATTGTAAAAGAGAGTGAAGAAAATCTGGGGATTACAGCCATTGGTGAGTTTGTGGGGCCAACACTCCCTGTAGATCTCTGGACTCAGTTTGGGTGAAGGGTAGCTAGTACCTACAGTAGAACCTTGCAAAGTTCAAGCCTACAGGACTTCAAGGAGCTCAACTCAGGCACTGGAGCCAGAGTCCAGTCTAAATCCCACTGGACTATGGTTGTGCCTGTTTCCCTGTGACTCATCAGCTCTGATCTGTGTGCTGTTGCTCATATTGTTTATAAGCGATAGTAGGTCCATGCCTTGAAGGGCCCTTTTGATAATGTCCTTGGTTTTGGTTATTTTTTTCCTCTTTGTATTTTCTGCCTTTTTATTCTTCATTTCTCTACTTTCTTTTTCCTGAGTCTGTCCAATTTCAGATTTTTTTCCTCTCTCAACTGCTTTTATTTTTCTAGAGAGTAAAAGCAGTCTCCTGTTTTCCCATTGCTGCTGGATGCCCTTATTCTTCTTTTTTTCCTTCATCTTCTTTTTTCCTCCAGGCAGTACCAATTCCCTGAAGTTTGTGTGTCTTGGTCCTCCTCACTCTGTCTTCCTTCTGTACTATTGTAGAAGGATAAATTCAGGCTCTGATTGTCCTGCTTCTGTTAGTCTGTTCTGTTTTGTGTTTGTACCTTCTGTCTCTTCAGTCTTCTAGGCTCTATCAGTTTCCCTGATCTTTATTTGTGTGATCTTTATATATTTTCTAACCCTATTTCTAATCTCTCCCTTTCCTTCTATCTCTCTATCCCTCCAACTCCCCCAAACTTTATTCCCAAAGGGTGACCCCACTATAAGGAAAGGCTTGCATACTGTAAACGTATTTCTGGTTCTGAATTTCAGCATGTGGTCACATGAAGTTAAAGGTATGAAATTAAGGTATTAGAATATTGATTGCCACAGTTTGTCATTTCCTGGGCTATGTATGATACTGTTGATGATATTGATTGTATTATTTTGACCAAGGTGATGTGATTGTTCTGTTTAAGTGCCTTTCATAATGTACTAGAACTGAGATTGCTTAAGGTTCATTACAGATTCAAAGAGGACAACCCAGGAAATAGCTCTCTCCTAAGGATTCCAAATATTAGGAAGAAAGAGACTTGTAATAACCATTGTCCAGACAGAAACCCAGGAATTAAACTAAAACCATCAGCAACAACAACAAAAAAAGAGAAATTAAAATAAAATGTAAAAACTCAGATACCCAAGTAATCACCAAAGGGGAATCTAGAAGTCTGTGAGATGGAACTACATAATATTCAATCACTAGGACTCTTTGAGCTGGTAACAAAAGAGAGTCTAGTAAAAATAAAATCAGAAATAACCTCAAATGACTTCAGAGATAATGTCCATAGTAAAAGGTATGATTAATAACATGAAAGATCAGGGACATGATGGAACAGATCAAACAGATTTCCAGATTAAAACTGGAGCAAGCTCAAATAAACAACTTAATGCTGCACCTCAAGCAACTAGAAAGGAGCAAAACAAACCCAAAGCTCACACTAGGCAAGAAATTATAAGGATCAGGGCAGAAATTAATGCAATAGAAACCAAGAGAATGGTTGAAAAAATCAATGAATCGAAAAGTTGGTTCTTTGAGAGAATAAACAAAATTGATAGACCCTTAGCCAACCTCATTAAACAAAGGAAGGAAAAGGTTCATATCTATGCTATTAGGAATGAGAACAGAGAAATTACTACAGACCCAGAGGAAGTCCAGAGGATAATAAACACCTACTTTGAAAATTTATACTTCAATAAAATGGAAAATGTAGAAGAAATGGATAGATTTCTAGACACATATGAACTCCCAATGCTGAATAAAGAAATATAGAAATGTTAAGATACCCCAATAACAATCTGTGAAATTGAAAATGTAATTAAAAACTTGAC
>PVIR01000206.1:106811-225267 GCA_004026965.1 Petromus typicus
AAAAAGAGAACTACAGGCCAATATCTCTAATGAATATCAATGCCAAAATCCTCAATAAGATCCTGGCAAACAGAATACAGAGAATTATCAAAAAGATTATACACCCTGACCAAGTTGGATTCATCCCAGGGATGCAAGGATGGTTCAACATACGTAAATCAATCAATGTTATACACTATATTAACAGGCTTAAGGACAATCATATGGTCATCTCAATTGATGCAGAAAAAAAGTATGGCAAAATACAACACCCATTTATGTTCAAAACTCTACAGAAGATCGGAATAGATGGTCTCTATCTCAAACTAATAAAAGCTATCTACGAGAAACCTTCAGCCAGTATCATACTAAATGGTCAAAAATTGAAATCTTTCACACTAAGATCAGGAACAAGACAAGGGTGTCCTCTCTCACCACTTCTGTTCAATATACTTCTGGAAATATTAGCCATAGCAATTAGGCAAGAGAAAGAAATAAAAGTAATAAAGATTGGAAAAGAAGAAGTTAAATTGTCATTATTTGCTGACGACATGATACTCTATCTAGAGGATCCTAAAAACTCAATTAAAAAACTGCTGGACCTAATCGCCAATTTTAGCCATGTAGCTGGTTACAAGGTCAACGTTCAAAAATCAATAGCCTTCGTATACACAAACAGTAGACCCACTGAGATAGAAATTGGAGAGTCAGTCCCTTTCACAATAGCACCCCCAAAAATAAAATACTTAGGAATCAATCTAACAAAGGAGGTGAAAGACCTCTACTCTGAAAACTATAGCACTCTGAAAAAGGAGATAGAAGATGATATCAAAAAATGGAAAGACATACCTTGCTCCTGAGTACGAAGAACCAATATTGTCAAAATGGCTATACTCCCAAAACTACTCTACACATTCAACACAATGCCGATTCAAATCCCAACAGCATATTTCACAGATCTAGAGAAAAAAAAATCAAACTTTCATCTGGAACCACAAAAGACCTAGAATAGCCAAAGCAATTCTAAGCAACAGGGACATGGTGGGGGGTATCACAACTCTGAACCCGAAACTATACTATAAAGCCACTGTGATAAAAACTGCGTGGTACTGGCAAAGTAACAGACCTGAGGATCAATGGAGTAGACTAGAAGATCCAGAAACTACTCCAGATACACTGAGCCACCTCATCTTTGACAAGGAGCCAAAAATCCTCAATGGAGGAAAGATAGCCTCTTTAACAAATGGTGCTGGAAAAACTGGGCTTTAACTTGCCAAAGGCTAAAACTAGATTTAACTCTTTCACTGTGTACCAAGCTAAAAATCAAAGTGGATAAGAGACCTAAATATTAAAACAGACACTCTAAACCTACTGCAAAACAGGTTAGGTAAAACTCTTGAAGACATTGGCTTAGGGAAAGGCTTCATGAACAAAACTTCTATAGCACAGGAACTGGCTGAAGAAATCAACAAATGGGACCTCATTCTTTTAAAAAGCTTCTGCACAGCAAAGGAAACCACCAACAGTGCAAACAGGCAACCAACAATGTGGGAAAAAATCTTTACCAGCTGTTCCTCAGATAAAGGGCTACTATCTAGAATATATAAAGAGCTGAAAAAAATCAGCCCACCCAAATTTAATGACCAAATTCAAAAATGGGCATCTGAAATGAACAGATCCTTTTCAGAGGAAGAAGTAAGAGCAGCTAAGAAGCATATGAAGAAATGCTCAACATCATTAGTCATTCGAGAGATGCAGATGAAAACAACATTGAGATTTCATCTCACTCCACATAGAATGGCTGCCATTTCAGAATCAGCCAACAGCAAATGTTGGTGAGGCTGCGGAGAAGAAGGAACCCTTCTGCACTGTTGGTGGGACTGTAGACTCATACAACCCCTGTGGAGATCAGTTTGGAGAATTCTCTAAAAGCTAGGATTGGAGGTCCCATTTGACCCGGCCATTGCCCTACTAGGTATATACACACAAGAATTAAAAGACTCATATCACAGTGACATATGTGCACCCATGTTTATAGCAGCCCAATTTGTGATTGCTACATCTTGGAAACAACCCTAATGTCCATCAACTGGAGACTGGATAAAAAAGCTGTGGTTCTTCTACAGAATGGAGTACTACTCTGCCATAAAAAATGATAACTTTGAATCATTTCTACTTAAACGGACATACCTTGAGGATATCCTCATAAGTGAAATAAATAGGGCACAGATAGGTACATATCGCATCTTTTCTCTGGTATGAGAAAATAAAGATGTAAATGAGTCCTAGCATTGTATGTTATATATTGTGAAATAGAAAATGTTTAATGTAAAATAAGGTGAAAGGGGACAATGTTGAGATCGTAACAAGAAAGTAAGGAAACAAATTTTGTGTATATAGGGGGGTGGTAGGGTGGGTAGGGCTATGGGAAAAAAATGAGAATTAAGTTGTGTCTTATACTGGTACAAATCCCCATTATGGAGTGCAATCATGATGTGTATATTTAATGTACCAATAAGGATAAAAAAAAAAAAAGGTTTGTGGAGCAGGATGAATGAATGTGAACACAGAATTTCAGACATAGAAAATAAGATTGCAGCCAACGACCACAAAAGGGATAATTTATTGAAAATAACAAAGGACCAATAGAAATCAATCCAGCAGCTGCTAGATGATGCAGAGAAAAACACAAGACTGCTTGGAGTCAGTGAAAAAACAGGAGGTTTCTTTATAAAAAATCTGCTCAAAGAAGTGATCACTGAAAACTTCACTGGAAAGGGAAAAGAATTTGACATACCGCATGCTAATTCATAGAGCATGTTTAAGTATATGCACAGGAATTGAAGCTATCCCCTGTCTACTATCAGGCCATAGTGCCTTGAAGTTGGAGCTGAATAGCAAAAGAGATTCTAAGGCCCTCACAAAGACATGGAAATTGAATAGCACTCTGCTAAACAACCAAGGGGTTACAGAAGAAGTTAATGAAGAAATTAAATAGCTTCTACAATTAAATGATAATGCCAATACAACATACAGGAATCTATGAGACATAATGAAAACAATTCTATCAGGGAAATTCAGAGCAGTGAATGTCTGTATTAGGAAAACAGAATGAGCTCAGATAAACAACCTAAAGCTGAGCCTCAAGCCACTGGACAAAGAAGAGCAAGACAAACCCAAAGATAATAAAAGGGAGGAAATTATGAGGATTTGAGCATAAATTAATGCAATGGAGACCAAGAGAATGTTACAAAAAAAAAAAAAATCAACAAATCAGAGTTGCTTCTTCAAAAAAACTGGAATTGACAAATCCTTAAATATCCTTATCAAAAAAAGAAAGAAAAAGGCTCAAATCTATGCAATTAAGAATGAAAAAGGGCAAATCACAACAGATCCATCAGAAATCTACAGGATAATAAATACCTACTTTGAGAACCTATACTCTAGTAAGACAGAAAACACACATAAATGGATAGATTCCTAGATATAAACTACCAAAGTTGAATGGAGAAATATAAAAATGCTAAACACCCCAATATAAATCAGTGAAATTGAAAATATAATTTAAAACCTAGTGCTGATGGTTTTATTCCTGAATTTGGCAAGATATTTAGAGAAAAGATAATGCCAGTACTTCTGGAACTCTTTAATGAAGTCAAAGGGAGGAAATACTTCCAAATTCATTCCTGGAAGCAAGCATTACCTTGATTCCAAAAGCAAAGAAAGACAGAACCAAAAAAGAGAACTACAGGCTAATAAATATAGATGCAAAAATCCTCAATATAATACTGGAAAACAATACAGAGAATCATCAAGAAGATCATACACCCTAACCAAGTTGGATTTATTCCAGGGATGCAAGGATGGTTCAAAATATATAAATCAATAAATGCATACTATATTAACAGACTCAGGGCCAAAAAAATGTATGATAATATCAACAGATGCACAAAAAGCACTCAACAAAATCCAACACTCATTCATGATTAAAATCCTACAGAAAGTTGGAACAGATAGACTGATAAAAGTGACATCTGAGAAAACAACAGCCACCATCATACTAAATGGTCAAAACTTAAAACCTTTTACACTCAGATGACTGAACATCCACCATCACCACTTCTGTTCAATATAATTCTGGAAACATTGGCCACAGCAATTAGACAAGAGAAAGAAATAAAGGGAACAAAGATAGGAAAGGAAGAAATTAAACTGTCATTATTTACTAATGATATGATGCTCTATAGAGAAGATTCCAAAAACTCAGCCAAAAGACTGCTAGACTTAATCACCAGATTCAATGAAGTGGCTGGATACAAAGTCAACACTGAAAAATCGGTAGCCTTTGTATACAGACTCAACAGAGAAAGAAGTTGGAGAATCAATTTCTTTCACAATAGCGTCCAAAAAAAATGAAATATCTAGAAATAAATCTGACAAAGGAGGTTAAAGACCTCTACTTTGGAAACTACAGCATTCTGAAAAAGGAGATTGAAGAAGTTGTGAGAAAATAGAAAGACATCCCTGTTCCTGGGTAGGAAGAACCAATATTGTCAAAATGTCTGTACTTCCACTACTACTGTATAGATTCAATGCAATCCCAATTGAAATCCCAGTGGCATATTTCACAGAACTAGAAAAACAATCCAAATAGTCATCTGGAACCAGAAGAGACCTAGAATAGCAAAAGCAATTCTAGGTAACAAAAATATGGCAGCTGGTATCACAATCTGCAACTTTAAATTATATTACAAAGCCACGGTGATATAAACAGCATGAAACTGGCAAAGAAACAGACCCAAAGATCAATGGAACAGACTAGAAGATTCTGAAATGACTCCAGATATACAAAGTCACCTCATCTTTGACAAAGGAGCCAAACACCCTCATTGGAGGAAAGACAGCCTCCTTAACAAATGATTCTAGAAAAACTGGATTTCAGTCTGCCAAAGATCAAAGCTAGATTTATGTTTTTTATTATGCAATAAACTAAAAGCATAGTGGATCAGAGATCTAGATATTAAAACAGGAACATTAAACCTGATGGAAGATAGCTTAGGTAGAACTCTTGGAGACACTGGAAAAGGGAAATACTTTATGAACAAAACCTCAGCAGCATGGGAAGTAGCAGAAAGAATCAACAATTAGGATCTCATTTTATTAAAAAGCTTCTAGTATATAGGGGGACGGGGGTTGTAGGGTTGGTAGGAGAATGGGGAAAAATGAGAATTAAGTCATGTCATATACTGGTACAAATTCTCAATGCTGAATGTGACCATGATATGTATATATAATGTACCAATAAAGATTTGAATTAAAAAACTTCTGCACAGCAAGAGAAACCACCAACACAGCAAAAAGACCTACAAGTTGGGAAAAAAAATTATTAGCTGTTCCTCAGACAAAGGATTACTTTCTAGACTATATAAAGAACTTTTTAAAAATCAGCTCCTCCAAATTTAAAGACTCAATCCAAAAATGAGCATCTGAAATGCACAGACATTTTTCAGATGAAGTTAAGGCAGCTAAAAAACATATGAAGAAATGTTCAACATTGCTGGTCATTCCAGAGATACAGATGAAGATAACACTGAGATTCCATCTCACTCAACAAAGAATGGCTGTTATCACAAAATCCACCAACAACAAATGCTGGTGGGGCTGAGGAGAAAGAAACTCTTCTTCACTGTTGGTGGGAATGTAGACTGGTGTGACCACTGTGGAAATCAATGTGGAAATTCCTGAAAAAGCTAGAATAAGAGGTCCCATTTGACCCTGCTATTTCCCTGATATATATATATATATATATATATATATATATATATATATATATATGAAGGAATTAAGAGAATCATATCACAGCAACATATGTGCACTCATGTTTATAGCAGCTCAAACTGCAATAGCTAAATCTTAACAGCCCAAATACCCATCAGCAGGAGACTGGATAAAGAAGATGTGTCTTTCTTAATAAAGTGTAGTATTAGCCATAAATAATGATAAATTAGAATCATCTATACTCAAATGGATTTACCTTGAGGGCATACTCATAAGTGAAATAAATAGGACATAGATGAGTACATACCATATTTTTTCTCTAGTATGAGAAACTGAAGATGTAGAATGAGGTCCAGAATATATGATAGGTACTGTGAAATAGGAAGGAAATGTTCAAAGGGAAAAAGGAAGGGTGGCTAGTGGAAAGGAAAGAAAGGAAAGAAAAATTTGATAGTAAAAACAAGAAAAAAATGGAACCAGAGATTATGCGTGTAGCAGGTGGAGTTTATAGAGAGGCCAGGGGAATGGGAAAAAAGATGAGAATAAAGGTACATCATGTATAGGTACAAATTCTCAATGTTGAATCAGTCATAATGTGTGTCTAAAATTTACCAATAAACTCACAAAAGGGGAAAAAGAAAAAGAAAACACAAGAAGCAGAGCCTGGATGGAGTGCAACCAAGGACTCCACTCTAAGTCTCTAGTTCCTTCCAGTCTGGAAGATACTAAACTCAACGGAGGGTCAGACCACTTGGGTGTCTACAATAGACATTTTCCACATACCACCCCGAGGTCAGTTCAGGGACTTTGTGTGTGCTCTGCTGTGGGTAACTTTGAGAAACACCAGTGATTGAGGAGGCTGCTGTTGTCATAAGCAGGCATAATATTTCAGGGTTTCTGGTGGCCTGACTGTAGGGTGCAGGAGGCAGGGAGAGGAGTCTGGGCCTGATTATCTGAGTTGTTTTGTTTTTTTGTGACTTTGTTGGACTGTCTAGCACCAAGAGGTCTAGTCCTAACTCACCAAAGAATCAGAGTGCACTCTATAACTACAGGGTGTGCCTGATCTTGTGCTTTTCTCTGCAAACTCTTGCAGGAAGCTCCCTCTCCATTCCAATAGGTGGAGGGTGTGTGTAAACAGTAACAGGTGTAGACGGGCAATTCCACTAATTATCACCATCTGGGTGAAGAGACGGAAGGGAAAAAGTCCTGTGTGATGGAATTTCCTCCTCTTTGTTTTCTTACTTCTGGTGGCTTAAATATTATGTTTGGTTTAAACACAAACATGATCCCACTACAAACAGGCATGGAAAAGCCAACACAGCCCACTCGTGGAGCGGCTGTTGCTTTCAGGTATGAAATAAAAATAGATGCTTGTTGCCTCTCCAGGTGTTCTGGCTCTTCTTGGCATGTGTCCTCTCACTCGTCTGGTGGAAGTTTCTGGAAATGTTACTCACATTTTAGTGAGAAGGAGAAAGTTTAAGTGGCCTAAGGTCACAAAGCATTGATGATGGAGTTCACATGAGATTCAGATGACATGTCCTAGCACAACCAGGACTAGCCTTGGTCCTGGACTCCATGAGCAGGGCTAAGAAGGAGGATAAATTTGTGGTTCCCAAATAAAGGCCACCAGGCCTGTCTTTGTTGTCAACATGGGTCTGTGGCATTTAAAAGACAGTCATCTGTGTAGGTATGATCCAAGCCTACCCACATCCTCCCGGTCCCTGGAAATAAGGTATCTGTTTTCAAAGCAACAGGTAAGAGAGGCAAACTGAGCTCAATTTCTAGAATGTTTCTTAGGACTGCTGACCCTGATGGCCTGGACCTATTAGCATCTGAGGAGGTGAGATTTCAATCCTGAAGAATATGCCTTAGCAGATTGATATTGTGTGTGCTTTATTTCTGGGGTTCTGTACTTGACCTTTTGCCAGGTTACCCACCAAGCTCTTCTCACCCTGAGGGAGAGTGGAGGGGGCCTGGTGTGACCATCAGCAAAGGATGGGGCAGGGCTGCCTCTTGCCCCGTTTCCTGATGCACAGGATCAAGATCAGAGTCAGTGTAGGCCATGCCCTCCTAACTCACTGCAGACCTTGGAGATGGAGTCATGGCCCCAGCCAACAACTCATCCCCAAACTTCACAGGACAATGCCAGGAGACTCAGGACTATCTCTGTTCAAGAAAGCTTCTGTGGGTGAAAGGGGAGCTGGGACTCATTTGCTTCAGTGGGGAAAGGTGAGGTTAGCCTGGGATAAACCTGTCTCCCCCAAAATCTGCATTTCTTGGACTCTGACAAACCCAGGTTACTTGGAACCTCTGAAACTTATTTTCACTTGATTCAAGCTGTCTGATTTCTCTGAGTCTCTGGCCCTGTGGGCATGGTTGAGACAAGGCCACTATCGATAATCACTCCCTGTGAGTATAGAGTCATCTCTCCTGCTGATGGTCTGATGGACTCTTGAGTTCAGGCACTGGGACTTTATTGAAGGGCTCTTGTTATCCAGCAATGTTCTTAGTTGTAACAGCCTCATTCCATGGAGCAGAGCAAGCTCACTTCTTCCTTATCAGGACCCTGAAAGTGTGGAGCTTGGACTGGTGTTGTTAAATTAGGTGTGAGCTGGAAGAAGAGCCAGAAAGGTGACCCCGTGCCCTACTCCCCCCATGGAAAGCATTTTGCTTGAGGACCAAGGCAGACACTTCTCAGGGGCTGGAAAAATTCACAGACCATGCCAGTCCTATCCCAGTGTCTGTCCTTTGTGTGGACCAGGCCACTGGGCCTCCACATGCCAATGTACCCTTGCACCTGGACCTGTTGGTTGCACCCCACACACTTATCACCCCTGACATTTTTGCCCATCACCTTGCCATTTGGTCTCTGTCATTACCTGGCTTTTCTTGTGTGATTGATGCTTTTGAACTGCAGATTGATCTCCTCAGTCTGGATTTCTACCACACTCTGTGAGAAAGGGGTTGCACCGAGGAATTCTGAGGTCTACACATCTAAAATGTAGGCAGTTTCACACTTTGGGTTGACGTTGGGATGGCTATAAATGTCCCCTGATTTCTCCATGCCTCTTCCTGATAGAGCCCATCACATAGATGAAATCAGATGGCTAGTGTAGAGGCCTGTGGCTGCAGTTTCAGTTAGTCTGGAGGCTGAGATAGGAGGGTTGCTTCAGCTGATTAGTTCAAGACCAGACAAGGTAACATAGAGAGACCTCATCTTAGAAAAAAGAAATAAGACTGGGCATAGAAGTGAAACTAGACTTCACACCTTGTAATCAGCAAAGGAATAGACCTCCTTTGAGTCTACCACTTCTAACCACCACAGAGCTGTTCTACCAGTATATGTCTTTGTACTTTGATGTTATGTTGAGCCAAAAAGGAATTTGAATCTTGGTAACCTGTAGACTTGCAAGTTTGATGGATTAGCTCTTCTGCTGTAACAGATACAGCAAGCTAGACACTCTTTTAAATGAGTGTAGATGCTGCTGTCTGTGGAGCTGAGTTTGCAGTGGCAAAAAGGGATGGCTTGGCTGGTTCACTGGAGCAAGAAAGATTATGGGTAACCCCAGAATCTGAACTGTACCTTGTAAGGGTGTAGATTGAGGAGGGATAAGATATAACATCCCCTGCTGGAACTACAATTTCATTAAATACCAGCAGTAGGGATGACAAAGAGGGAGTCACTCCCAGTCCTTCTCCATGACATACTTGACACAGGAAGCTTCCACTTTCAAAGGCCTGCTCGGGGTGGTAGGTGATGGAGGTGGGGGTAGAGAATGCTGCAGAACCCAGTTACAACACAAAGGGGAGGGAGTACTTCTAGGCCCAAAAGAGAGTTCTGTCTTTTGCCCTCAGGTCATGCTGTACCTTGCATGTGATCCTGAAGATTTTTTTCTGGGACATTTAAAATCTCCATCCACCAAATAGCCACAGGCTCTGTTTTTGTCTACTGGAAAAGGAAATCATGTTACGCCTCCTCCTCACCTTTTAAAAATGAAGTGATGAGCTTCTGGGAGCCTGGAAACTCATCAGCAGCCTAACCCCTGGCCTCATGTTCAGATTCTAACACTTATCAGCTACCTCTGTGTTGGAATCGCTGGCATTGGCCCAAAGAAAACAGCCACTTCCTCAACCAAATCTGTTAGACATTTGCAAGGCGCCAGGCAGTAGGACAGGGACTGGGACTGTCATATGGCTATGACACAGCCCTGTCTGTGCTGTTCAGTGTAGCTTATCTTGGAGTGATTATGACAAAATGAGCAGATGTTTGGACAGTCCGTTTCGTGTTATGTATCTATGCACTTGCTAGACATACACGCTGCCCACAATCCTGAGCAAATGAATACTTGACGTTGTTGTCACCATGGTGGGGATGAAACATCATGTAGATTCTAAATTTCTATTTTCTGAAAGAATTAAGAAGTTTATTAATTGTTTATAAAAGCTAAGGAAACCTGGAAAAAATGCTTATGTAAAATATGAACTGAAATTCCATAGGGAGCTTCATAAAAGAAAAGCAAGAATGATTAGGTAAGAAGAGTATGCTGAGACAGGGCAGAGTTTCTTTAAATGCCAGATGCTAATAATCAGACTCTTACTAATGGGGAAGAACGCGGCACAGGAAATGTTACATCAGTGAACCTAAAGACTTCTTATGCTTTAATGGCTTATTCTCCACTAGGGAAAATGCCTTAGTCCAAAGAAGATGAGCTGACCAGCTAAATGGTCTCATGACTAGAAAGACAAATTTTGCCATCCATTCACTTATGATGTCGTGGGTGATTTATCCTCAAGAGAACCATTTTGAGGCTCAGAGGTGAAACTAAGAATTACATTTTTACCCTGAAATGTATGAATGAATATATATCTTAGCAAGTTAAAGCCTACTATTCCTTGACCTGGATTTTAAAACTACACTGATGGAGGGGGGAAAAAATCAATTCTATCAGTCCAGGTAGATTTTGATCTCAAAATGACCTGAAATAGACACAGACATTGGGTAGGTGCTCAGAATTCTAAATTTGGCATTTGCAGGGGCAGGGCAGTCTCTGGGTAACTATTTCAGAAGTTGTACCTCTGGTACTAGCGAGATACCTGATTAAGTCTATGCTTTTCTAGTTAAATGAATATCTATAACTAAGCTTTATCTTAAAATGTATTTCATAGGTAAGGCCCACATAAACTTGCACAGATAGATGTTTCATTGCTGTTTGTCCCTCATTGCTTCTTTTTCTCGTTTCCTCCTCCCATCCTTTCTCCTCCTCCTCCCTTGGTTTTTCTTTTTTAGGATATATAGATTTGAAACCATGTAGGTTTTAATTCTCCCTATTTCTTCCAGGCTCTTGAAACCACAGAGCTTCATACTATGGACTGTCCTTAATACAATTTAGATTGTTTAAGGATAAGAAGCTGGAACAATTATAGTTAATTTCATCTGAAGTTTGCCTGAAATAGAAGTCCTGGGCCCTGCCTCATCTGTCTGGACCCTGGTTGTACCTGGATGGGGTGGGCAGGGAGGGCAGGCAGCCTCTGGGTCAGGTGAGAACTGAGACTCACCTCCATCTCTCCGAAGTGTCCCTAAAGAGGTGTGGGGTGGGGCTGTGTGGGAAAGGGGTTGCCATGGTAACACTGGGCATGTGATAACCCCAGGCTGCTCCTCTCTGGCCTCCTGTTGCTCCTAGAGGTCCAGAATACTGGGTGGTGCAAGGGGATATGAGTTTGTTCCTACACATCATCCTGCAGCTCCTAGCCTGAATGCAGCTTGTGGAAGGGGGACAAATACAGACATATGTAGCATCCCAGGGGGCAGCTTAGTGGTGCCTCTTTGTGTGCAAGACATCCACCTGCAGCCTTCCTCTGAGTGCACTTGGTGTATGCTGGCACTGATGTATGTTATAGCCTTTTGTCCTCTGTTGAAGCCTGTGCTTCAACAGAATAGTTAGTCCAAGTAGAAATGTTGATGTGAGAAGTCATGTGTGTACTCGGCATCCATAACACAGGAAGAAACTGCCAGTATGGCAAAGATCTATGCTGAAATGTAACATATTTCAATTAAATTTTTAAAAAAGAGAGAAGCAAGTTAGTGGCGAGCTCAGGACTGACACAGCCAGAGAGAATTAAGTATACATAACATCTGGGGTTTTCAGTGTGTAAGTGATCTTAGTTCCCGAGCCCTGGTGTCTCTGAGTAGGTGACTGCAAAAGGCCTGCTCTTTGTGCCTTTCTGAGTCCCTAGGAGCCCGGAAACTGTCAGCCATCAGCCATGATCTCCTGTCCCCAGGGGCTTCAGGGACTAGTGACAACACTCTTGAGGCTTTGTTCCAGCTGTCATCATTTTCCACTTGATTTTGAGGAAGTTTAGGAAGAAATTCTCAGAATGGCTCCGGAGGCTCCCTTATTCCTCATCCTCCAGCGGCCTGTCCAGGATGGAGTAACTTCTCCTCTGGGCCGCACCCTGCTGCTGAACCAGTGATGTGGGCAGCTGTGGGATGGGTGTGTGTGCATGCATGAGCTCATCAGAGGTGGGTGTGCACGGCAGAGCCAGTGCCAGATTGGCTTTATCCTCTTCCACTCTGTTCCCTCAGCTTTTTTCTCAGACTCTGTCTTGGAAGAAAGTTCTGGCAAGATCCTATATGTCTGATATGAAAACAAGGTTCTGCGTATACTATATATAGTTGCGCACAGGTGTTACATAAGAAGTACGTGTGTTATGAGTGTAAAATGTAGTCAGGAGACCCAGATGCATAAATCTGTTTCTTCACAGGCATGTAAATCTGTTTGCAAATGACCTGGTGGTCCCGGCTCTAGTCCAGAGAATTTCTCAGGACCATTCACAACCAAGTGTAGTTGTCAACATGTTCTAAAAGCCAGTTAATGAAAAAAAGAAAATGGCAAGTTGCTTCCAAATCAATCTAAGTAACATTTCTTTAATGTTCCCAGTAAAAATTATTTATGAGACAGTTTCTATCATTTTACACACAAAAACCCATAATGATGTCCCATTGACTGTGATTTTAAAAATCCACATTCCACAGGTCCTTTGAGGGCTTCATCACCTGGACCCAAGATTATCTATCTTTACAATGCTGAACTGTGTCTTCAGTTTCTCATAACACAGAGCTTGATTTTGGTTGTATCTTTTAAGTATACATAGCTTTTAATGTATACATTAAAAATAATCAGTTTTTTGGATGAATTCAATAGATATGAACCACTCATTTGTGGATAGTCCAAAGCCAGGAAGGATAATGGAATTATTTGTTTGACTAATATTGAACAGTGAGGATGGTCTGGCCTTGATTCTAGCCCTCGAGACATAGCAAGAAAAGAAAGCAAGTCTCTGCTGATATGGAGAACTTGTGGCAGGCAGATGAGTGTTAAGAGATGTCAAGCAGCTTGGCAGAATTACTGGTGGCTTCAGAAAAGTGGTCGTTTATGTAGAGTTATCTTGAAGCAAAGACCTGCATTCATGGAAGGGGAGCAGTCACTGAGATTTATGAGAGAGTGGTGTAGCCAGGAAGAGGTCGAATGCAAAGCCAGGAGGCAGGTGTGTCCTTGGAGTGTGTGTGCAACAGTGAGTTGTTGATGATACATTAAGAAAGATGACATTTGGTAATTGACTATCGCACTGAATGATCAAGTTCTTTGATAAGTGTCATTTCTTCTGAGTGGGATAGTCAAGAGCCTAACTAGAGTGAGTGGTATGGGTCAAAAATTGCATCACCACCCAAATCTATATGTTGAAACCCTAACCCCAAATTGATATTGGGGATCAAACCCTTCTCCCATATGCACAGTGGAAAGGTCCTGTGAAGATGCAGAAAGAGGTGGCTGTGTAAAGGCCAGGGAGAGAAGGCA
The DNA here is from genome assembly GCA_004026965.1 of Petromus typicus. Taxonomy (NCBI): domain Eukaryota; kingdom Metazoa; phylum Chordata; class Mammalia; order Rodentia; family Petromuridae; genus Petromus; species Petromus typicus. The sequence continues at coordinate 120,425 of PVIR01000206.1, forward strand.
CACTGGAAACCAGGGCTGTGGCATCCTGACCTGGGAAACCTGACCACCAGAACTGTGGGGAAATCCGTCCCCCAGCCCATGACGTGTGGTGGCGGCAGAACCAGTGGACCACACAGTAGAAGGGAATGGAGCAAACGTGGCAGGAGCTTGAATGGACATGTTGTGCTAGAAGAGTGAGTAGAGACAAGGAGAAAGCGACACAACATAGGCTTCCATTGTACAAAGTCACCAGAAGGCTGAAACTATGACGACTGATTTAGTAAAAAGCCACACACAGGGTCAAACAGTCAGGTTCTCAAGGAAGAATTTAGAAGATGTAAGTTCAGGATGGCCTGGGATTTATGACTCTTGGTACCATAGAACCATTACATGAAGGGAAAGTTTAAAAACCAAACCAAACCCCTCATACTGACTTTGCCATGTGGGGGAAAACAGAGCATCTCAACCATGGGCTTTGAGTTTACCTGAGTGGAACTTGTCAGGACCTGGTGCATGAGCTTATTTACAGAGCCCCACACTTGTGCAAAGGAGGAATAAGCCTGGGAGTCCTTGGAGAAGTGGTCAAATATTAGCAGTAATCTTTTTTTTTTTTTGAGACAGGGTCTTGATTTGTGGTTCAGGCTGGCCTTGAGCTCACTCTGTAGCTCAGGATAGCCTCAGACTCACAGTAATCCTCCTGCTTCTGCCTCCTGAGTGCTGGGATTACAAATGTGAGCTATCATGCCCAGCATAGTGGTATGTGGTATCAGGAATCGAACTCAGGACTTTGTGTTTGGCAGTCAGATGCAATTCCAGCCCCATAGTAAGAATCTTTTGAAGAACAAAAAGGCTTAATTCAACTTGAAGATGACCCAGAATAATGAGACCTGTCTTCAGGCACTTGGAGGATTGTCATGCCATGCGGAAGAGGTATCAGACTTGTGTTTAGAGACACAAGGTAGAAGAAGATAACAGGGAAAAGTTTCCATGACCTGTTTCTATGTAACAAACACCCTGATATGTAAATATAGTGGTTTAAAACAAGACTTACTCTCTTTCACCATTCTGTAGCTTGGCTAGGGGTTCTTCTGCTGAGTTTGCCTCTAACTCATGTTTTCATACTTCCATTCATTGAAGCATTGTGCCCTATACATATACTATGCAAGGGCCTAGTTAGATAGGCAGGGAAGAAAGATATAGTCTGTGAACATGTAATTTTACAAATCCTGGGGTAAGTGACAAAAGTCAGTGGGAGAAGCATGCAATGAGGAGAGAGAGACCTTCTGACTGGAGCCAGGGTGGGGAAGATGGAGAAGACCATGAGAGACCTCACAGCAAAGCAGACCTTTTAGCAGAAGGAAGGGAAATACAGTGGTTACTGAATGCTTTTTGCAAACAAATTGGTTGACAAACAGAAGCACTTGGCATTGTTTTGTTTTTGTTTGAAAACTCTGCATCAGGTGACAAACATAATGGTGGTCATCTCCCACATGAACGTGAATGTGGCTATCTTTTCCAAAACTGTAGAATAAATTAAGTTTGTTCACCAGGGAATAGATGTAAACAACTGTGTGAGCCACAGCACTCAGCTCTATGTAGATATTTTGTGCCATGGGCCAGTCTGACCCTGAGACATCTGTGAGGGTGGATGATGGAGAATACAAAAAACAAAGACAATATTCAAGGTGCATGGGGATGGGGAGGAGCCTAGCCCTACAGCTGGACAAGCTCTGTAGTCCATCTACTTTCATTAGCAAGAGACAAACAAGGAGAAGAGCTTATTTGTCATTCATGAACAGTAACAGTTGAAAAGATATTTTAAGGCTGGGGATTGAGCTCAAGTGGTACTGCACCTACTTTGAAAGCACAGGGCCTGAGTTTGATCCCTGGAACTGCAAAAAAAAAAAAAAAAATAAATAAATAAATAAATTAATTAATTAAAGAAAAGAAAAAAACAAGAAAGATATTTTGAAAAATAGGGAAGAGTTTAAAGTTTTACAAGGGAAATGGGTGGAAAGGAAGAGGTTCTTCCTGTACCTGTACCTTCCTGCCCAAATTAATAAACAACTGCATTCTTTAGGTTGTGCTCAGCAGATGTTATCTTGCCATGGGAGTACTGCAATTAAAGGCATTCTCCACCCTGCTAGAAAGCACTCTCATACTTTTGTGTTCCTAAGGCAAGTTACATAGGTCTTGGGATTGTGGGGTGTAAGTCATACAACCTGGCCCCCAATAATTCCTCACATAGGGCTGGGGATACAGCTCAGTGGTTCCGGCACCTGTCTTGTAAGCGCAAGGACCTGGTTTCGATCCCCGGTAACCACATAACAATACTGGGTGTGGAGACTCACCCCAGCAGCAACCAGCACCACATACCACAGTGCCACAGTGCCGGGCGTGGTGGCTCACGCCTGTCATCCCAGCACTCGGGAGGCAGAGGCAGGAGGATTGCTGGGATTTGAGTTGGAGGCTGAGCTCGGGGCCAGCCTAAACTCCAAAGCAAGACCCTGTCTCAAAAAAACCTTAAAAAAAAAAAAAATTCCTCACATAGCCTGGTCCCCAATAATGTTTCCCTTTGATCTTTATGGCAGTGGCATCATTCCCATGTAACAAATGTATTTGCTTAAGAATCACTAAGCCTGGGGCCAGGGATTTAGCTCAGTGGTTCCAGTGCCTGTCTTGCAGGGGCCCAGGTTCGATCCCTGGTAACCACATACTATACTGGGTGTGGAGACTCACACCCAGCAGCAACCAGTACCACATACCACAGTGTCAGGTGTGGTGGCTCATTCCTGTAATCCCAGCACCGGGGAGGCAGAGGAAGGAGGATTGCTGTGATGTGAGTTTGAGGCTGAGCTCAGGGCCAGCCTGAACTACAAAGCGAGACCCTGTCTCAAAAAAAAAAAAAAAAAAAAAAAAAAAGAATCACTAAGCCTCTACATTAGGTCTTGCTCTCCTGTGTTGCTTTTCATAAAATTACCATATATGTTACAATGTGAAACTTTTAAAGGACTTTATGCACAAAAGCTCATTCAAGTTGACAAATATGAAACGGGTATCCACATTTTAAAGTTGAATAAACCGAGCCTCAGAGTTGACTTAGACCTTGAGGAGGGCTTTGTGTTAACTCCTCTCTGCCTGGAATGATGTTTCCTGAAATATCATGTGACCAGCTCCTTCCAGTCCTTCAGCCAGAGGGGAACTAGCTCACAAAAGTCTACCCTGATCACCAACTCTAAAGAAAACACAAGTCTTTAGCTTTTACTAGATTCCCTCTTCAGCACTTTCCACCTCTTGGGTAACCTGGTTTTTCTTGTTTTGACAGTGTCTATTTTCTCTTTTTTTCCTTTTTGTCAGTTTCCTGTACAAGAAGATAAATTCCATGAGTCCAAGGTTTCTTTTTCTCACTTTTCAAAGCTCAGTTTAATTTTGCTTCTATCCCACAAATCAGATAAGTATGGTATGCTTTATGTAGGTTTATCTATCTTTGTTTACACATGAGTTTACTGTTTTAAATTGCTTACCAGCTCTTCTTCTTTTTTTTTTTTGACTGATATCACTTTTTCCAGCCTAAGTACATCCTTTAGTTTAGACATACCTGTAGGGAAGGTCAATTTTACTGAACTATGTTTTTATGTGTCTCAAAATAGCTTAACTTTTTCCTAGAAATACAGTTTCCATGCATAAATTTGTGATCCAAAAGTCATTTTTTCTCAGCATTTTGGCTTTCATTGTTATAGAGGGTGATCATTGATCCTCTGGAGTGCTACTGTATTTTTTATTTTATTTCTTCTTGCTGAGGTATGCTTTTAACTTTAGTTTTCTTTAATTTCATCTGAGATATTTTGCTTGGAATCTGCTGCATTCCCTAAAACTTGGAAGTGATGCAACTCTGGAATATTTAACTCATTTTCTTTTCGAATGTTTCTTTATTATATTCTCTCTTTGAGTCTTTGGTAACTGCAATTATACTTATGTTGCATCTTCTCATTTTCTCTCCCATATGTTAACCTCTTTGTTACCTTTTCTTTCTTACTGTATTCTTAGCAATCTTTCAGCTCCATCCCTCAGATATACTAGATATACTAGTATACTAGTATACTATATACTAGATATACTTTTGCTGTGTTTGATGTGCAATTTAATCCATCCAGTACATTCTAAATTTTTTTTAAAAAATAAATTTTATTTTGCCCTATTCTTCCACCCCCTTCCCTCACTATATACAAAAGCTTTGTTTTCATTTTTCACTTCTCACTTTTTTCTTGTCCCTTCCTTCCTTTCTCTCTCTCTTACCTTATTTCTCTGAGCTTTTATTTATTATAATTTTCCTACCAAGAAATTACATTTGATTCTTTAACATAGATTTGCTCAAATTTGACAACCTTGTGTTCCTTTAGAATACTGATAATCCCCTTTTATTTCTTTATATTAAACCTACTCATGTCAAGACTTCATCTGATGATAGTTCAATGCCTGCAGATTGTATGGGTCTGATTCTGTAATTTATTGTTTCTGCTGACTCTTAACTCACACCACCATGTATCCCATGTGCAGTGATTTTACTCCTCACTTGTGAGAAGTTGAGGAGCTGAGCAGAAGGTTTATTTCTTCAGAGGGAATTTGTTTCGCTTCTGCCAGGTGTTCTGAACACCATCAATCTGGGACCACTTTTTAAACTGAGCTTTGAGTTTATTTTTCCTCCCTCTAGCCTCACAAGTTGTGTGAATTCCAGTCTTGAATGCTGACAAATATTAGCTTGTGTTTGGCAATGATAGTAAAGAATTATTCTCTGTGTCATTTTTCTTCTCTACAGGCCAAAGTGAAGCCAAACAAATCTCCCTCTAACGGTCCACGAAGGTGTTGCCCTGCTGGAACTCCACCCGCTGAGTCCCATGTTGTTTGGCCTCTAGGACTTTTGTTTCCCAGCTCTATGCAGAGGGCTTCCAATCACTTGGAAATCCAAGGGTGACTAAGGGAAAATGTCCTTTAATTTACCCCCACTGAGTTCTGCTCCCTTATGTTTGTTTATTTCCTATCTGTTTTTCTTATTTTGCTGGTAGCTCAGTTAGGATCTGAAAATGTGGTTTAGGCTTTTCCCAAGCATGTCTGGATGTTTTATACAGGGAAGTATCTTTTCCTTATTTAGTCCAACGAATCGCTAAAGCACAAGCACCTCTTCTTTCCCCATGCTGCACTACTTTGGCTCTAAGCTCGATAGGTCCTTGTCAAAGATTTAGCTGAACCTCATTTCTCTTTTGGGCAATGTTACTCACATCCTGTTCTCTGGGTGTTAAAAATTATCTTCTTTCTCTCAACCTTTTAACCATGAAGAAAAGCAAGGGTCCTGCTATTAAACAAAGGGTCAGTTTGGCTTACTGCAACATAATAAGATACAGGAGAGAGAAAGATGAGGATATGTTGAAGATATTCATTGGCATCAGATTGTGAAATACTCTTGTAGGGAGCTGGGTTTTGTTCTATGTCTAGTGGGAAGCCATATGAGGGTTGGAACAGGAGAGGGATAGGAACTAATTTTACTTAAAAACATAAATGTGGATGGCAGGCTGTTGGAGACAAATAGGAAAAAGGTAGACTCATGAAGAGGTGATTGCAGGTAAAAAACGCCCTCGGCTTGGAGCACCTGGTAGCTACAGATGGGATCTGGATGCATAGATTATCTGTTATGCCACTAATTACCCCTAAATTTAGCAACTTAAACCAACAAGGATTTGTGTCATGGTGTCTGATGGTTACAAATCTAGAACTATTTAACAGGTGTTTCTGGGTCAGGGTGTCACCTGAAGTTTATTCTATCTGTTGGGAGGGGGCTATAGTTATTTCAAGTTAACCCTGACTGAAGGCTGTATTTTCAAACTCGTCTATGTGGCTATTGGAAAATGTGTGTCTCTGCAGCATTAGGTCAGAAGCTGCTGTTTTCCACCACAGAAACCTCTCCAGGAGCTACCTACAACCTGGCAGCTGGCAGCTGGCTTCTCTTAGAAGAAGGAGAATATTTCTGTGTTTGTCGTGGACAGAGACTGGGTGGGAGGGGACAAAACACACAAGACAGAAGATATAGTCTTTTTTATAACCTAATCTCTAAAGGGACACACCTTCAACTCTGCCACGTGTCCTTGTCATACAGGCCTTACATCATGTGGGAAAACTCTACACAAAGATATTAATAGAAGTAAAGAATTATTGTGACCATCTTAGAAGCCGCTTGTCACAATGGATCTGCTTTGCTTATAGAATACCTATTGTGAAACCTGAAGAGAATAGGGGAGTTAGGGATGACTTGTAGGTTTTTGGTTTGTGATACAATAAAAACCATTGGAAGAGAAATATGTCAGGAATGGAGAGAAGTCAAGAGGTCTATTTCAACCTCAGAATTTTGTGAGCCTTTTAGATATCCAAGTGGACATATCAAGTAAGCAGCTTGAAAAAGTGGTTCTTGAGCTCAGGAGAGAGTTCAGACATGAGATTAAATTTGGGACTCACAGCCTAGGGATGGAACTGAGAATCTAGGAACTGGATAAGATCACTTAGTTGTAGCCAATCAACCTCAGTTGCTCTGAGAAGTTCTTTTTTTAAAAAAAAAATCCAGACAGCAGGCCATTCTCCAGGTCAATTAAATTGATATCTCTTGGGGTGGCACCAACAGCCAGGATTTTCAAAGCTCTCCAGTTCTAATGTGCAGAGAAATTGAAATCACTGACAGGCTTTGATGCTAATGAGCAAGGAGACCAGAGTCTCTTCATGTGTATGGGGATAATAGACTGCAGTTTTCCAGAGAGATAGAGTGATGGCATAAGGCACAGCAGTTCTTTTTGCAGGGCCAGAGAAGGGGTGATCTTGTGGTTTGTGTGCCACTGAGCTATAGGCCAGTCGGGGAGAACAGTTTGTGTATTAAACATGCAGAGTCTGTCATCTGTGGCTATGGAGAGCATTGAATCACTTTGAAATTTCAAACTGTAAAAAGTTGAATACACAGATTCTATTTCATAATGCAATCAGACTTAATTAGACCCAAAGTATTTACCAAGTATTCCTATGGCCTTTTCAATTAGGGATTAAAGTTAAGCACACTTGAATCTGACATCCTTTAAAGGCTGGATGGTTTTGTGCAGAGATGTGGCTGAAATCCAGCTAGAAACTCCTGAAGTCAGGATGCAAGAAGGAATGCAAGTGTCCAGCTCAGTTTAACTCCATGCTAACATTAAAATGTCAGTCTTTCCATGCAAAAAGATTTGGGGAAACTGAGTGGCAAATAGGAGCTTTTCTTATATATGGAGATATATGCCCTGAGAGATTAATTTTCTACCAAAGGCTATTTGATATCAACTTGTTACATGCTCATTCCAAACTTTTGCAGACTACTGCACTTGTTAAATTTAGCAAGCAATGGTTTTACAGCTGTGCTCTCAACTCTGCTCCATGAGAAGCTAAAACTCTGACCCCATTTGTTTGTTTTCAGGAATCTTGATCACAAAGAAATAGATCAAATTCATTAGCTCAAATTCTCTCTTACCCCATGCCTGTACCTGCCTAGATTCCTTTAATACCCATCATTTTGTCTGTGTTTTTGTTTCTGACTATTAGAATCATTAAAGCAAACCAAAAATTCTACATATTTGGAGTCCAAAGGCCTGGGTTCAAGTTTTACTTTCTGCTGTCTGTTGGCTATGAGCCTTGGGAAAGTTGCTTAGTCTTGTTAAGCCTGGATCCCCCTCTGCAAAATGGAGACAATCCTTTCCTTAACCTGTATATGAAATCATTGTCTGTCTCAGTTGGAATCACTTCCTTTGAGGAGTGTAGAGAAATGTGACTAGTCATAGCTCCATCGTGCTGATATGAACTTGTCTCCACCATCACATCCCCTCTTCTGGGCATACAGGCAAGCTGCTCACATGCCTTGGGCATCTGTTTCTTTGCTTTGTCATCATCTGGCCTTTCCTTCCTTCCAAATCTCCTGGCAGAAGCTTCCTATTTCTTCAGAAAGTCCTATTTGACTAACTCCATCTCACTTGGATCATCCTTTTTTTCCTAGTGTAAGAAGAATATATTGCTCTTCTAAAATTAAGTACTGTTTTCCTTTGTATTTATTCATAGATGTCTTAGATTTGACTCTATTTATTTGGGATCTGCATTAAAGATCTATATCAACTTATATCTGCATCATAAACCTTTGGAATATACATTGGAGATTTTCTTCCAGATTGCTGTTGGCACCAACATCAAAGCCCTGTCCATCAATATGGCCCACTAACTTCATATCTGTTGCACATTTCTCCTTGATCTGTTCAATTCACCATCACTCAGAAAGCAACCAAGCTTGAGATGTTCATAGATGTTTTCCTCAGTCCTTTGCTTGTTAAAACAATTCCAGGCTCGCAAAGTTTCATTGATCATTGGGAATAAACCAGTGAGGGTGGGATTGGAGATGCTCATCTTTCCCTTTGGTTACCAGGAATGTGTCTCCATCTGCATTCTGCCCTGTGATTTCAACATTCCCATCTTCCCTTCCTTCTCTTTCAAGTTGTTTCCAGCCCAGTGACATTCACAAAGATGAGTCATTGTCTAAATGTGGAAGCTGTCATTCCACAGGCACTGCTGTGCATGCCTGGGTGCCATCCAGTCTGTGATGGGAAGCATGTTTCTGACCTCACAGGCGAGGGGAGCCTGAAAATTATCCCCTAGGAGCTGAAAGTGGCATAAATCATGATCTGATATTTTTGGAACCTTCAGGAGGACTAAGAAGACTCTAGATAATGCTTTGGAGATTTGCATAATAAACGTGTTTCATAGACCTGTATGACACAAATGCCACTGCTTATGGAGAGAGGAGATCTGAGTTGGAGTCCGGTTCTTCATCTAAATAGTGGTGTGACCTGGAGCAAGCTGTATTTCCCCTCGGGGCCTCAAAGAGGGAGCAGGCCAAACTAGATCATCTGAAAGTTACTTTTCCTCAAAGTTCCAAGTGTTTACTAAAAGCCTGGAGATAATCCTGATCCTTTGGATCTGGAGTCCTGATGGACTTTATATTTTATTTTGGTTGTCTCACATTTCTGCTTATTTGGAGAGGTGGTAGAGAGAAGGAAAGTATTCTGTGGTAGCATTGGATTTTTTTTTGTTGTTTGTTTGTTTGTTTTTTGAGACAGGGTCTCGCTTTGTAGTTCAGGCTGGCCCTGAGCTCAGCTTCAAACTCACATCACAGCAATCCTCCTCCTCTGCCTCCTGAGTGCTGGGATGACAGGCGTGAGCCACCACGCCTGGCACTGTGGTATGTGGTACTGATTGCTGCTGGGCGTGAGTCTCCATGCCAAGTATATTATGTAGTTTCCAGGGATCGAACCCAGGCCCTTGCACTCACAAGACAGGTGCCAGAACCACTGGGCTAAATCTCCGGCCCTAGCATTAGATTTTTAACAGATTCACAAGTAACCAGTAGACAGAAGATATCAGAAATGAGACCTGGAATGAGGAAAGACAGGTAGAAAAGAAGACATTCTTGTGGTTTCTTCCAAACCATCAGTTTCTTGGTCGAGATGCAAGGGTCTGTGCCAAGACAGGGTAGTGCTGGGGTGCCACATAGTGGGTTCTCATGGAGTCGCTGTCCCAGGTCCCACTAGGCCCTTCTATACCTGCAAATCTCTGAACTACAAGCAAGTTTCCAGGAGAGTAAACATAAAAGGCCACGATGGTTGTGACTTCACCTCTGGGTTCTCGTGCACAGAAAAAGAGAAAGTCAGTATTTGAAACATGGGCTGACCAATGCTGGGCATATATTGAATACTATTTCTTTGCTAAATAATATAATATAAAAACATAGATCAAGCAGGACCGTCCGTTAAGCATCTTATGGATAATCAGTCTGGAATAGGTTGGGACAATTTTGAAGAACCTTAGACAGCAAGATAAGGCTAGCAGGTGGGGTAAGGGAAAGACAATGAAAGCTTCAAGTATAAAGGCAAATGGATCAGGGCCATAAGATTATTCTAGGGGCAGTGTGTGTGCTGGCTCAATGGTGGGGAACGTACGTGGTGGCAGCCATTCAGGGTGCGAGGTAGGAGAGCTCAGGTGGCAGTAGGAATGTTGAACAGACAAGGATGACTACAAGAGCTGTGTGGTTGGCTCAGTAAGTGGGATCTTCTGACTCCTACTAGCCTGGCCCATCTAAGCCTCTGTGCTGTCTGACCTGGCTTCTGTATCAGCCCCAAACTCAAGCTGGTGGGGACAGTGTAAGAGTACTCAGCCCTTGTGGTTGGGTGGTGTGGCAGTGATAAGGCATGAACCCAGGAGGGAAAAGGGGCAGCGTTCTTCCTGAGATGGAAGTTCTCAAGTGCCAGGCCAAAGACAAGCGCCATGTAACTGGCAACGATTTTGCTAGCACAGGGTTAGAATTGTCCTTCTGAGAGGCCATCTTCAGTTCTGAAGTCATGCTCTTGACCTTCTTTTTTTTTTTTTTTTTTTTTTTTTTGAGACAGGGTCTCGCTTTGTGGTTCAGGCTGGCCCTGAGCTCAGCCTCAAACTCACATCACAGCAATCCCCCTGCCTCTGCCTCCCGAGTGCTGGGATGACAGGCGTGAGCCACCACACCCGGCACTGTGGTATGTGGTACTGGTTGCTGCTGGGTGTGGTATTGTTATGTGGTTACCGGGGAATCGAACCCGGGTCCTTGCGCTTGCAAGACAGGCGCCGGAAACACTGAGCTAACTCCCCGGCCCTGCTCTTGACCTTCTTGTACGTACACCAAAGTGTGTCCCCCATCTCTCCACCCTGCCTCCATGGCCACTTTCTCTGTCTCTGAAATGATAAAAGTGGATGGTAGTAGATTTGTTTCCTACATATCCTTAGCAAAATAAGAGATTTGCACCCTTGATATTTAAATGTTACAAGTCTGTGAACTCTAAAATCTGGGAAAAATTTATGGCAAACTAGATAAACAAATTTACCTTCCTTCACTGCTCAATTCCATGTTCATGACAAAAGAAATTTTTAAAAATTGTAAAGGCTATGGGCTGGGGATTTAGCTCAGTGGTTCCAGTGCCTGTCTTGCCAGTGCAAGGACCGAGGTTCGATCCCAAGTAACCACATACCATACCGGGCGTGAAGCCCAGCAGCAACCAGTACCACATACCACAGTGCCAGGCGTGGTGGCTCACACCTGTAATCCCAGCACTCAGGAGGCAGAGGCAGGAGGATTGCTGTGATGTGAGTTGGAGGCTGAGCTCAGGGCCAGCCTGAACCACAAAGTGAGACCCTGTCTCAAAAAAAAAAAAAAAAAAAATTATAAAGGCTAGAAAGAGTAGTAGGAACTTACATTAAGGGTCAGAAGAGTGAAGAATTTTTAAAACATTTATCAGTGGGTAAGTAACATAAAAAGGAAAGTAAATAGTACAAGGTTGAAAATATGCCCAGCTTTCCATCTTTTAAAATGCAAAGCTGAATAATACTGGGGTACCATTTCTTTCATCTTTTAGATTAGGCAATCTTTTGCAAGTCTGAAGAAATGCAGTGTTCTATGTGGTGAAGACACGTGTGTGGAGAAAGTGTCTTTTTCATAGATCGGTGTTTCATATATGATTATAATTCATTCATTTAAAAACTTCTGAAAGGAAACAAGAATATCTATTGTCAAATAGACACACATCGTGTGCTCTGTGATACAGCAGTGCTGGTCCCTTCATTGATCTCCAGTTGAGCAGCTCCTTCCAACTTGGTCCCCTTTGTTGGTAACATACCCTGATAGGTCACACGTGCACATGGAATGCTCCCAGACCAGTACTGAGTTGCATGCTCTCTAAGAGGTTACTTAGTTTATTCTCAATTTCTGGCCAGGCACTGTATGTAGCATAGGCCTGTAATCTCAGCTACTTGAAGGGCTGGGGCAGGAAGATAGCAGATTCCAGTCTATGTTGGATGACTTTCCTGTCTCAAAGTTAAAAATCTATAAAAGGGCCAGGGTTGTAGTTCAATGTGCAAACTCTGATTCTATTCTCAGCACTCGGGGAAAAAAGTTTAAAACAACATAAAGGGATGGGGGATGTAGCTCAATGGCAGAGCAGTTGTCAAGCAAGTGTGAGGCCATGGGTTGATTTGCTGTATGACAAAAACAAATAAGAGTAATTAACAACAAATAAAACCACAATGAACAAAAATAACTATCTCAACAAAAGCGCAAAATCTGTGTATGTCTGTTGTATTTGGTGACTTATAGCTTAATTATAGTTATCTGAAAATTTGAAATAGAAACAAAATATATTTTGTTTTCATTTTACCATGAGTACTACGTCAAATGCATTTTATAGGGAGTAAAATAAACCCTTAATGTCCTACAATGTGGAAATGTTTGATGAGTAATAATTCACTTATGCTACGAAATATTATGCTGCTAATAAAATTATGTTGTCAAAGAAAACTTACCAAGTGGAAACAATAAAGATATATAATTACATTTCAAGGGGATTCTAACATAATTTAAATGTCTGTCTTTGTTAAATGCCTCTGGATGATGGTAATTATGAGTGATTTTTGTTTTGTTCTTGACACTTATTTTTCAAATACTACATAATAACTATGCATTACTTTGTCATAAAAGTACATTTTAAAGACTTATTCTCTGAATTCACATTGAGAATAATAATGATAATGATGATAATAACAATAACAAATTATAACTATTATAGGTTAAAAAAAAAAAAAAAACTAGTATGCCGGTGTGGGGACAATAAAGGACTTCCCTGAACTTGCCTCAGTAGGACCCTGGCTAGGTTTAGCATGGGGGCCTGTCAGCTACATGATGGATTAATAAATAGGAGCTAGCATAAACCCTCCTAGAGCAGGGCCAGAGGCTGAGGTAATGGAGAGCGGAGGCCAGGGCACAGATGTGATTTAGGCACATTAGCTCAGAGGAACCAAGACTTCGCATACGGAATTTTATGTTCCAGGATGTCTTGATCACTAATTTCTTTCTTGTCTTAAATTATGAAATATTATACTTACAAAATGTCAAAGGATAATTTAATGAACACCATCCATCAAACACTTCATTTAAAAAATTGAATGTTGAATGTAGTTGAAACGGACCAGTTATCTTGTCCAGGGATGTAACCAGTGTTCTCAATTTAGTGTTTTCATTTCCACGCATGTCTTTATACTTTTATTATTCGTGTGCGCATCCTTTATAGATGGCTTTACATGGTTTTCACTTTGCATCAAGGTATCAGCCTGTGTGTATCTCAACTCCCTTCTCCTGTCCCTCGAGGATCTGCATTGTTATTTGCAGGTCTATTTCCTTTCTTTTTACTCTGATGCACTTTTCTTTTGTAAGAATGAATCACTATTGTGATGTTAACAAAAAAGGGGGAAACAAAGCTTATTTGTATAGGGGGTGGGGGTTTGTAGGGTGGGTAGAGAAACGGGAAAAGTGAGAATCAAGTCATGTCATATACTGGTGCAAATTGTCAATGTTGCGTATGAGGATATATATATATATATATATATATAAAATGTACCTGTTTCACAATAAAGTTAATTTAAAAAATGAATCACTATTTTTGTCTTCTGTTGATTGATGTGTGTTTTTTTTCCAATCTTTTTTTTTTTTAAGCGAAGCTACAGTATACCTGTATATTTGGGGTTTTTGCTAAAAAAGTAGATTTTGGATGCTCTTACCACAGCCACAAGAAACGAGAAACAGTCAGATAATGAATGTGTTAATTTACTTCATTGTAGTAAATATTTAGTTCTCTATAGGTGTATCAAAGACATGCCATACATTTTTAAAATGTAAAGCTTAAAAAGCAAAAAGAAATAACCCTATATTTATTCTATTAAAAAACTCACATGTGAAAAGTTATGAAAATTAAAAGATAAATAAAAATTTGCTTCAACTTTATAGCAAATAAAAGAAGGTGAACACCTTCACAAACCACAAAACTTCTTTCATGTATTTGGAAGTGATCATGTAACATTTTAAATAATCTTTCTTGTGACACCAGAACTGAATAGCTAGTTTTGTGGGAAATGATGAGATAAAGTAAAAATTCTTATCAAGACCAATTTCTTACATTTCCTCAGTGTGGCTCTATAGTTGTACATATTATAATCACCCCCCACCATCAGAGAGTCCGAAAAAAATGTGGGTAATGTCACATCATCATGTGTAATTCATCATGTGGTAAATGGGGATGAGCTGAGGCAGAGTTATAGCTGGGGACTATTATCTAGAAGGACGAAGAACAGCATAGTTCACGCTGGATTATTTGAATAGATATGATTATTATGTGCCAGTGCCTGGGGCTTGGATATATATCTGTTAAGGTGAAAATTTCTTTGGAATGGAGTTGGTTATAATGGGACTTGATCTCCATTCATCTCATTTACCCATTTTCCCTTGGCGCCTTTGATAGCAAGGGATAGGCGCCTTGCTTCCTTTGCAGCAGTCAGCCCAACCATGTCTAAGGACCCAAACATCCCTGTGATTTGTGACCAAAACCTCTCCTGTGGGGCTCCCCCTTCAGGCCTAGATCTTGTTTATTTTCCAAACACTCATCTACCAGTGTTGGTCTGACTCAATCTGTGAGTTACCCAAGGTGTTTATTGTTTTCTTTAGCTGATCTCCCTGGGAACCCTCCTAGCCTGTTGTGACTCATAACTTGGTTTGTCACACATTAGGGATGATGCATGGCTGTATTCTGCCAGCTTATTAGTTTTTCCTTACCCAGCATGAGTGCTATGTCTGTCCGGCAGGCCAGGAATAAGTCAGAGGATGATGCCAGCAAGTCTCACTCCGTAGGGTTTGAGTGAAGATCTGCCAGACACCTGGCGACAGTGTGTGGAGTTTGATTAAGAAGTGTGGCATAAAAGAGGAAGAATGGCCTCATGTGACCCACTGAACCACCACTGTACTGCTGCCCACACAACTGGTTGTATCAAATATTTTGTGTGCAAATAGTTTCTTTGATTCTGAGTGTTACAAGTGTATTAAAATTGTTTTAATATTTTATTCTACATAGAAAATATTCTATTTTCCTTGTTGCTCTTTTCTCTTTCTTGCCTATTCCAGGCTGATTCTTCATATAGCATGATACAATGCCGAAAGCCACTGCTTGTTTTGATAGGTGTTAAAGGTTCCCCTTGTTAGATTGTCCTGAGAAGATGCCCAAGAACCTACCATTCATGGCCTCTGAGAAAATATGACTCTCTGGTAGTTGGAGAATTTAAATTACCATCACTCTGTGGTTATGTGTTAACTCATTAATTAGCCTAGCCTAAGATCCAGGGGTCACAAAAATACAACAGAGTGTTAATTCATTCAGAAAACTTTATTAATAAGTAGTAGTGTTCAATTGAATTGAGTTTGACCTAAGGTTGCTTGTGTATACTATAAGTTTGGCTTAAATGTTTCTCCATACATAGT
Organism: Petromus typicus; assembly: GCA_004026965.1. Lineage (NCBI taxonomy): Eukaryota > Metazoa > Chordata > Mammalia > Rodentia > Petromuridae > Petromus > Petromus typicus. The sequence goes on from PVIR01000206.1 coordinate 135,831, forward strand.
GAACTATGACCTAGCTTGTGTAAACAGACCTTCCCTCAGTCTTGGAACAGGTAGATAATCTCAGCCAATCACAGCTGCTGAGCTTTAATTAACCAAAGGCAGCAAACTGTCTCAACTGCCAGGAAAAACAACTGTTCCCACCTTAAATAAGGAAAATGCCAAACTTCAACTCATTGAGCTCTCTGTACCTACTTCCACCTCACCTATGTCACTTCCTTTTCTGTGGCTGCAGGTATAACCTGCTCATGTGGTAGAACAGATCATTCTGCCTCATTTTGGTCTGTAGCACTTCTTGATTCTAGAATCACAAAGCCATTGAAGATGTGCAGAACTGGCTTTTCTCTGCTTTTCTGCTGGCATGGGCCAGGAACTGTGTTAGGGAGTCGAGCCGGGCAACTGTCTGTGTCCTGCCCGAGGGAGACGCTGTCTGGTGAAATCTGTGATGGTGTGATCTGGGTTGGGGGCCCTGGATTCTGGTGGGGATCCTGTGCCTGCCCTCAGGTCTGGCCTGCCATGGAGTCACACCTGTAACCTTACTGTGGGAAGAGGTTGGTGTGGAATCTCCTCCCAGGAATGGCTGTATGAATGTGCAGGTTTAGAGTTCTTGAATGAGTGTCACATGCCTATGTTGAGCAGGTGGCACCTGGAGGGGTCAGAAACTCTTCCCAGCCACTCCTGTATCCCTTCTCTTCTCATATGGTTAATTGTGAGTTATAGCCTTTATAATTATCCTAAGAAAAGTGCTGTACTGGATGAAGTGTGTCAGTGAATCCTCCAGCCTGGGTCTGGGGGCTTCTTTTCAGACACTCCAATCAGTTAGGAAATTCCAAAGGTTTTAATAGCTCTGCCATCAACTGGGGACAAAAACCAAAAATATTTTTATTATATCCCAGCAAAGTATGATCCAAGTATATCTCAATGTATCAATCTACTCTTACCTTCCTATCACTGTGAAGCAGGGTGCCTGGTTTGCTACAGCTTTGTCAGCACTGTAGGTGACCAAAGTTTTAGTCTTTTGCTAACTTGTTGGAGATTTAAAAGCTTGTATGTATCCTGTTTTGAATAAGGTTAAGCCTCTTTTGCTGGAGTTGTTACTGGAGATGTTTGTGTTTTGAAGAGGTAAGTTTTGAGGGGTACAAACTTGGGCCTTCTTGAGGTGGGTAGAAGGAGGGGTTCTGGGCCCCACAAATAGGACCACACAAGGATCAGATGTGGACAAAGCCTGCTGATTTTTCCTTACACATCTTATTAAAGTCAGTGTCATTTGCCTTCCACCCACCCAGGAGCCCACAGTGAGTCCCTCAGAGTGAGCTGGTTGTAGTTCCACTAGCAGGGCATCTCAGGCTCCCAGGAACTTCTTCCAGGATGAGGTTATTGGGGTGACAAAATGACCCTATCAAAGGCCAGCCAAGAGGTCACTGCATTCTAATACTCTTTGGAGAATCATATTTCCACGATGAGGAAGAAGTAGGTGTTAGATAGTTCCTGCTCCCACCTGACTTCTGACAGGATTGACTCTGATGGAGGGCCAGGCCAGGGGAAGAAGAACCAGCAAGACTCTCTGTCCTCAGTCCAGTGGGCAGACAACAGGGAGGGCAGCAGGGAGAAGAGAGCAAGGGAAGGAAAGGGAGATGGTGGTAGCTTCTTGGAACTCCTACTTCCTCCCAAGACTTCTCCAGTATGGAGGACTTATGTGCAGGTCCATTCAGTCCAGGATGTACACTGCCAGCAGGTGTTGGGAGATGTACACAGGGTGCTCATAGAAGTTTAGTCTCTTCCTGGTAGAATGTAGGAAATGTAGGAGGCAGTCCTGACAGCAAGGCTGAGAGTGAGCTGTCCCTGGGAGTGCCCCCTTCACCCACTCATTGTGTCACAAGGAACTTTCCAGGCATGAATAAGGGGAGAATCAATGCCCCTTTAGGGAACAACATTCTGCCAGCAGGGAGATCCTCGGAAATTTCATCAGAATTTCAATACAGATGCCACTGTCACAACGAATAATAGGACTGGGCATATCTTGGTGCTCAGTCTGGGCTTTAATCAACAGCTCATTGTGTGCAGTGGCTCGCCTTGCATCCTAGGGCTCAGAGGAACAAGAATGTCACTGCTGCAAAAGAAACAAGGAGAGGAGACATATTCTTAAGGAAGCGACAGAGAACTTTTCTCTCAAGGAATCGTGTAGTTCAGCCTTATGTAACCACAGGTGTTAGACCTGTGGTTCAGTGGAGAAAGTGAGATCTAGCCCAAGAAAACCCCATTGGAGGACAGGCTCCAGAACTCCGTGCTTGTTTCCACTACATTTCTCAGGTACCTAGTGGTTCCTGCTACAGGTTGCTAGGCAGCATCCTGTTGAAGATCAGAAAGTCCAGGAAGGTACTTCTGCTTCCTCAGTCACATGGGAAATCTTGGCCAGGAAAGATAGTGTGTCCTGAGCACCAGCCTCTGCCCCACAGAGACAAAGGCATCCTTTAGCTAAGTGACCCCACCTTGAATTTCCACGATGGCTCCCTTCCACCCATGGTTGTTGTAGTCAGGGTTTTCAAGGGAATAGATTTAATACACGACACAAAATTTATAGGGTCATTTTATAATATTTACCCAAAAAGTCAAATGCATGGGTGTGCAAGAGGTTTGTCCACACACTAGAGACCCAGAGAACCCAGCTGAGGGCCTGGATCCTGTAGCAGTGTCCCACACAATCCACTGAAAGGCCAAGAGCCTGGGCCCAGGTTTCACGCAGGTCCATATGGAGGATCTTCCCCAAGAGGGCAAAATAGCCAGAAGCTAGAAAGTCTGCCTGGGCAGGGTAAAGGCTCTGTGCTGCCAGACTGAGATATCTGGAACCCAGAAATGATGCTCGAGCTCCTCTGACAGCAGCCATTCCCAGAGACAGCCAAGCCCCAAATTCTTACTCCACAGAAACAGTCAAGTCAGCATCAGGAAAACAGCCTCAGCAAGACTCCCCAGGAAATTCAACGGTACACAGTCTTCCCCACCAGTTCTCCTTTTCCGCCTTTGGCAACAATCCTCAAGTGGACCTTCGTGTCTCACTTTGAAGGGCGTTCCAAGTTGACCACTGCTTACTCCACTGTAGCCGTGTGAAGTGATGGTCTCTTCTGTACTCTCCTGATGCTCTGCTGCATCTTCCTCTGCCTTCGTCAGCTGTAGTAGATTCTACAGAAGTCTGATGCCACTAGAGAAACTCCAGAGAGAGAGAGGGCCAAGAAGGGGAAGTGTCCAGGGAATTCAAACATTTAAAAAAGATGTTGTTTTGCATTCACTTAGGGTGTTGGTATTATCTTCAGATGGCTATTTTCTTTTGTTATGAGTTTTAATTTGAGATTAAGGTTCCAGCTGCTGATGACCTCTCTCTTCCTAGAGGATCTGCCAGGGAAAATAAATGTTGATTTGGTCAAGAAAGCTATTTTATTGGAGATATCTGCTTTCCACAGAGTGTGACTTGGCTCTTTCATGGATGTGGAGGGTCTTTTTTTTTACCCCCTTCTCCAGTCCTGGTCAATGAGGAATGAGGCTGAGGAATGTGGGTCACATGAAGGCTATTTCCTGTGCCAGCACTAGATCTGTGTCTGGTAAGACCTTCCACGTGGGGAATCTGATGGCCTGGGTTCCAGCCTGGCTCCTCATTCCCTTTGTGATCTAGCTCAGCCACTTCCCTTCTCGGTTACTCAGCCTTGTTTAGAACAAGGAGAGGCTGACCAAGCCGGCTCACTGACCACCCAAACTTATCCTGCTGTTCCTGGTAGAGAGGTGCCATTGGGAAGAGTCATCTGACCAAGGATGTGTTCCAGCTACATTAATCTATGTGGCCATGTGAATAGCATGGACAAACAGATTGTCATCAAAATGGGCAGTGCCACCTCCAACCTATGGCACTGAAAAAGAGAAGGTCCCTTCTGTAGTCTTTGTTTTTATTTTTGTTGGTTGGAGGGAGAAAAACTGGAACAGTCACATCTAATATCTCTGTGATGATAGACACATCTATCCCTGTACTGTCCAATATGATCGCTACCAGAGATCGGTAGCTACTGGGCATTTGAAATATGGCTAATGAATTGAGAAACAAATTGAAAATCTATTTAATTATTTACTTATAAGTTTAAAGAGCCCCATGTAGTTGCTGTTTACTGTATTGGACATTGTAACCCAAGGGAGTCACCACTTAGACCAGATGGCAGAATGATCTTGGGTCAGAAGAGGAGGTGACCCATTCACTTGTTTTTTGTTTGTTTGATTGTTTTTAGGTGCTAGGGATTGAACTCATAACCTTGCACTTGCAAGACAGGCAGTGGCACCACTGAGCTAAATCCCTGGGCCCACTCACTTTTCCCTGTAGATTTCAAAGAAATTTGTTATTTGCACCATATGGCACTAGTAATATATATATCTGAGCTCCTTTGCGTGACACGAGTCCTTGCATGATTCCTCTTCTGGAAAGAAAATCATCTACTGTCCTCAGATAGATATACACTTACTTGTTAAGCCAAAATATTTTAGTATTCTCATGGTGCCTAGTGTTTTCTAAACTAGTATGCCTTTTCTGAGGATGAACTGAGGTAACTCTGTTGGTAGCACTGGATAGACCCTAAAGTTTCCAGGAATGTATTGGCTATACTGGGGATGTTTGGGTGTTCATATTGCCCAAAGGGGTGTTCCAAGAAGGGTACTTCCTGTGAAGCAGCAGAGGCATAAATATGACACATTTTACCCTCTACAAATGAACTGAGCCAGGCTTGTCCTTCCTGACAATACACAATTTCAGTTACGTTTGCTGCGTAAAATTCTCTTGGATACTTCAGTGGTGTTTCTGAGGCCTTCTGGGACTGGCCACAAACAGCAGCCCTAGTCTTTCTTTCTTCGCTCCTTCAGCACATGCCTCTTAAAAGTGTGCATAAGTAGACCATCCTAACGTGGCCCCAAGTGGTGCAAGTGAGGGTGGTCTGAAGAGACTGTTTGCTTTGTGGTCTAGGACGAAGGGGCTGTGGAGATAGGCTCTACCAGTGAAACCTCATTCTCTGTAACTATGTTAGTTTGTTTCCATTGCTATAACAAAACACCCAATTTTTGGAAACTTGTAAAGAAAAGAACGTTATTTAGATCCCAAATTTAGAAGCTATAAGTCCAAGTAGCATGTTACCTGCTCTGGTGAGGCAACCACTGGCTGCAACATGGCAGATGCCGTCATGACAGGAGCATGCAAGAATGAGTAGTGATGCAGGGGCAAGGCGGGAAGCCAGTTCTTTGTTTTTTTCTTCTTGTAATTCTGAGGATTGAATTCGAGATCCTTTCACTAATTTATGATGCCTGTCCTTTTTGTCTTTTTATTTTTAAGTTTTAAAATAGGATTTCACTAAGTTCCCAAGTTACATAGGCTGTGCTTGAACATCTGATCCTCCTGCCTCAGTTTCTTTGAGTGCTGGAATCACAGGTGTCACCACTCACACCTCCTCGTTACAACGCACTCTCTTGGGGACCCATCGGGACTACATTAATGCCTTTGAGGGCAGTGACCTAATTACTTGGCAGTAAGCTGTCTCTTAAAGGTTTGGGCATGGCTCGGTATTGTCACACTGGGGACCAAGCTTCTGACAGATGTGGACAATCGATGCCCAAACCATGGCAAACACTGAGGGCTGGTCACTGGTGGGCCCTTTGCAACACTGTCTTGTCTGTGTGAGCCATAGGATCCCTGCATCCTGGTTTCCTGGGGGAAGCCTGGGAGAGGATGAGAAGTTGATGGCAAGGGAGGGTACTTGTTTTTGACTTCACACTGATCCCTACCTCCCTGCTTCAGGCTGTAGCCAGCTGCAGCCTCAGGCATAGATGCTCAGCAAATAAGAAACGGGTCTGGTTTTCAATGGGTGTTTCCATCCATCTGCTTCAGGACACTGTGAAGAGGCAGCTGTATTTACATTTAGTATCCATTAGTTTTCCATTGTGCTCGACTCAGTTTCCACATCCATGGAATGGAATTACTCTCATCCCATCTTTGAAACCACACAGACCAGTGTGCAGATCTTCTCCAAGGAGCCGTGTGACGGAGTGTGAAGAATCATTCAGTTCACCTGGGTTTCATCAAATCCAAGGCAGAGACCATGGGAGGGAGGTCGCCTTCATCAAATCCAAGGCAGAGACCATGGGAGGGAGGTCGCCAGCAGCACAGCTTTCGGCAGCAGCCGTCCTGGAGTCTGATGAGCAGCCAACTCGGAATGAAGATAAAGCACTGCGAGCTTTGATGGACGATGGGTGAAACTTCTCTTGAAATTGGTCTCTCAAAAAACAATATACAAACTAATACACAAATCAATGCAGTGTGTTTAAACTGCCAGGAAAACTCTGTCCATCCATCACACTTAAGGGGGAGTGGGGGTCATGGGGTTGGTGATTGCCTGAGTCCCCGAGGCCCTGGGGAGGGGATGCTTGGTCCCTGGGAACTCACGGCCTGTGCAGCACCTCCTTGAACACGGATTCCAATGTGCATAGAAGTGGGAAATAGGGCAGAATTCCTGGTCCTCATCTTGCTCCAGGGCCCTTTGTGAAGAACGGTATCTGCATTGTCTGTATTTTCCAATTAACCAGCCATCGATGCGCTTCACCTTAGGGAGGTATGTGGAACAGGAACTTGAGGTAGGTACAGTTTCAGGCCTTGAGTTACTGATGATGAGAGACTTAGTGTGATTAAGAGCCTGGCAGCATGGGGACAGCTGACACTGTTATAGATTCCCATAGGTTTTTTTTCCAAAATGGCTGCTACTGAGTTGTCCCTCTGGTCCTATTCCTTTGTCCCTCTGGTGAATTCACCTTTTCATTCTCTGCATAATGACTCTGTCTCTTTAGAGCATGCATTCTTCCACTGGTGTCACTTTTTAGATTTATATCAATCAAAATAAGAGTTATTATTATTTTTAGTTTTAGGGGTCTCTTAAAATTTGTATTCCTATTATACTTGTAGTTTGCAGACTCTTTCGTGTACATGGTTAGCAGTAGCACCTTCACTTAACAAGGGAGGAAGTTGAGGCTCAGAGAGGTTAAATCTGGTGACCAGGCTGCTGAAAGGAAAATCCTGGTAGCAAAGTAAAGTTGTTGCTGTCCCTCAGTGTCCAGGGGACAACCAGGCCCCATGGATACCAACATTCATGACCTTCTTATGCTCTTAGAAAATGATGTGCCATCTACATACACCCTATGCAATTTCCTATATACTTTAAATCACTTCTAGATTATTTAAAATACTGAATAAGATAGAAATACTGTATAAATAGTCACACTTAGGTAATAACAACCAAAAACATCTGTACCTGTTCAGTATAGACACAATCTCTGCTGAGTATTTTTAACCCATGGCTGAAGGAACATTCAGAACAGATCACAGTTCTGTTGCATTTTAAATTCTTGATTGCAGAAAGTGGTCTCTGACTAAGCTTCCACTTATCCTGGCTCCTAAAGACTCTAGGGAAGAGTTAGGAACTCCTTTCTTTCCTTCTATTGTGAAGAGTTTTCTGGCCTTATCTTGGTGGCAGCAGGCAGGAAGCCTGGGCTTCGGCCTCTTCTGTACTTTAGGAGATAGGGAGTCTGATCAGAGTAAAGATGACCCCTTTCTCAAGACACGCCTCCAGTGACAAAAAATGAAAGGACAATCTTCCCTTCAATCGTCACAACAGATAGAAAGGATTGAGGATCACAGTGGAGGGTCACAGAACGTGCAGGGCAGAGGGTCTCATGTATCACATCCCACCCATCATCCTCCTGCCTCTGGTTGTACTCACACCATCCCAGCCAGGGATTCTCCAGCCTTACCCTTGAGTATCCTGAGAAAGGGGAGGAGATGGTCTTACAGAGGTATTCCACTGCTTTTCAAGCCCTTGCCTAGAAGTTTATCTTACATCCTCCCTTCTGTGATTTTGATCCCTGTTCTTTGGGCTGTGTCCTGTTGAGATGCTGCAAACTTGTGATGTCCTGGAGGTTGGCAGAGGAGTGAGCAGGATATGGGGTGGACATCACTGTGGTGTGTTGAGGACAGTCCCACTTTGGGTTCTGTAGAAAATGATTTGATTACTGGATTGGTATTTGAAGTGTTGTGATTGGGGAGGATGCCAATGGGGACATTAAGGTGTGCTGGGCAAATGGCTGGAGAGAGAGCAGGGGTCAGGTCATACAGCCTCAGGAGTTTGTTCTGAGCATACTCGGGAGCCCATTGAAGATCAGCGCATGGCAGCAACCTCTTATATGTGAGACTGAAGGTCAGTAGTGGTTGGTTGGAGGAGGAATCAGAGGGATCAATCCAAGGCATGGGGAGCTTCATGAGGCCACAGCATTATCTGCCTGGGCTTCAATGGGGAACTTGCTGTTTTGTGGGGCAAGAGAGAGACTCTTAGAGTTGCCTGTGCTCCTCATCCCACTCAGCAGCTCTGACTCTAGAGGAGGCGTGGATGGATGGTCAGGGGCTTTACTGGCTGAGATTGTGAGAAAAGACTGCAGAAGCCACACTGCCCTTCCTGGTTTTCTCTGGTCACCCAGGCCACTCAAATATATGGGTCACAGGGACCTCTAGAAGGCCAGCTCCTGAAGGCAGAGAATCGTAAGCTCACTTCAGGGAGATGCCGTCAGAAAGATCCATAGAAGAGTACGCCACAGTTTCCAAACACTTGGCCCCTGTTTCTGTGAAAGAAAATAGTAAGAAAAGCCTTATTCTTTTCAGAAACAAATAAAAGGCGGTAACCGAAGCCCAAGCCAGGATAACTCTGTGGGTGGTAGCTCTGCTCCAAGAACTCACATTTCACTCCACCTCTAGGAAGGTCACTGCCATTACCTGGTTAACTCAGGGAGGCTGAGGCTTATCCAACTACAGACTTGTAAAAAAAAAACTGTGACAGGATGTGCATAATATCAAATTTCTCATCTTAACCATTTTAAAATATATAGTTCAGTAGTGTTAAAAACTTTTATGTTTCATGTTACTGTGCAACCATTTACACCTTTTGTCTCTAGAATTCTTTTCATCTTGCAAAATTGAAACTCTCTCCTTTGTTTAAAGAACATTTCCTCATCCCGGCCTATCGCTGCCCCTGGCAACCACCATTCTATTTTCTGTTTCTATGTACCTACTCTAGGTTCCTCATATGAGTGGAATCAATGTTTGTCCTTTTATCTGGCCGATGTCACTTAGCATTATGTCCTCAAGCTTCTTCCATGCTGAAGCATATGTCAAAATTTCCTTCCTCTGTAAAACTGAATAATAGCAAAGTGTATACAACATTTTATTTATCCATTTGTTTGCCAATGGACATTTGAATAACTTCCCTGTTTTGACTTCTGTGCATAATGGTGCTACGAACATATATCTGTTTGAGACCCAGCTTCCACCTCTTTTCGACATCTAACTGGAAGTGATAATGTTAAATCACATAGTAGTTCTATTTTTAACCTTTTGAGGAAATACCATACTGATTTCCATAGTGGCCACACCACTTTATAATCCTATCAACCATCACCACAAATTTTTTATGATATGCTTGGAAGCTACAGAGGCAAAGAAACAGAATGAGTTACGGCCACACTGAGCACACAATTCAACCCTTAGCCACACTCTTGAATCCTGCAGGAGTGTGGGATGGGGTCTCTCATCCAACTCTAGCTCAAAGTCACTCATGTCATTTTCATTTTCAGAGCCTTGGGTTTAAACGTAAAGATGTCTACCCATTTAAGAAAAAATTAAACATTTGAGCAAGCTTTCTGAGCTATAAGTTGTTTATAAAGCTAATTGCCTCACACTCTATTCATTTATTATTATTATTATTATTATTATGGACAAATTCAAAATATATCATTTGATAGTACTTTGTTTCTGAGGACCTATTACAAGGAGTGTTGGCTATCCTATTATATGAGATTATCTTGAAATTAGAAGAACTTATATTCTAATTTATGGCTCCAAACTTATTTGTTGATATAGTGACCTTTTACCAAAGTCTTCTCTGTTAGTTACTTTTCTCTGGTTTCTGAGACAAAATACGAGGCACCCAAAGTTAAAAGAGAAAGAGTTTATTTGGCTTATAGTTTGTAGAGCTCACAGAGGGCGTGGCTTGTCCTTGGTCAGCTAGCTCTGAGGCTGAGATGGCTAACAGGCCTCACAGAGGAGAAACAACACAGCATGTACAAGGCAGCAGAGAGAATTTAATAGCATCTTTCTGCCCCTTTTATCTTATCCAGACTACTGAGATTCAGGCAGTGTCAAACCACTCATCCCTTGTGATGGTTTATAATCTCACGCCCTTGGTCCAGCATCACACACTCCAGATTCAGCTGTCTCTGACCAAATGAGGCTTGGGGGGACATCCAGACCCAAACTATAACACTTTCACACTCTTTTTCTCTGGAAACTGCATGCTTTGTTCAGGTCATGCTTTTGTTATTTTCCTCTTTCTCTTGTTCACTAAAAGACTGATTGCTGGCCCACACCAAACCATTCAGATTGTTCTGAAGACTTGGAGTTAAGTTTCAGCCATGAGTCAGCCGAGCAGTACAGAAATGCCTACTGTGTGCCTGTTTCTATGGATAAAGTTTTATTGAAACACAACCACATCCCCACTCATTTATATACTAGCTATGGCTGCTTCTGAGAAAAAATGGAAGACCTAAGTAGCTGCACCAGGAACTGTATTGCCTACATGGCCAAAAAATATCTCCTATCTGGTCTTTACAGAAGTTTCCAGTCCTTGGAAAGTCAGTCTGAGAGTGGCTAGATCAATGTCTGCAAATCTCAAATGTGAGGGTAGACACGTTATGCCTTGGAGAATAAAGAGAAAGCCAGTTTGCAGGAAGAGAACAACAGAGGATGGGAGAAGATGGGCGGTAAGGGCTGGAGGGCAAATCTCCATTGCCCTTGAGACTCAGTCCTGCACCCTTCCCACACTGACAGGTATCATGTGTTGGTATCAGGCCCTTATGACGCAGTTACTTTTTCGGTAGCTCAAATCCAGTGTCTGTTTCTGACATCTGGAGTCCCCAGTAGGACTCTGGAGGAGCTCTGCACCTCCTGTGACTCATGGTGGATGAACACATCAAATCTGAGTCCAGAAGCCAGTCTCTTACTTCCCTGCCTTCTGAGCTGGTGGGTCTCTTGACACCACCGGGGGAAATAGGTGTGCACAAAGGTGACAGCTGAGCTGACACAGAGAAAAAGTTTTTGGTGAAGAGTCCAGGATCAGAGCTCCAGGGCACAGCCTCTTGCTCTTGACTGACAGCCTGTGTGGCCTCCCCACAGGAGCTGAGGTGGCCTCCAACCCCACATGCTCCAGCAGCTGCAGTCAAAGGAAATGCTAGGAGCTGCCAACCCTGGCTTTTCAACCTTAGACCTTTGGAAAAAGCTCTCCCAAGTCCACCTTGAATTTCCTAGTAACTTTTTCATAAACACAGACTGGGCCTAAACTTTAGTCTAAACTTATTCCAGCAAACTATTAAAGTCAATTGTAGGTGGCATATGTGGAAGTTGTAGTGTACATTCACAATAACATTGAAACAAAATTTCAGTGAGGAGGTCTGGTTGAAGATGGTGGATGGAGCACATCATTTTTCCTTTATCACTTCTCAGATGTCTGTCATGGCCGAGAGCTTGGGAAGACTGCCATGATGCAAGACAGCCTTTCTGGAAGATAAACAAATGGAGTTTTGATGTAGGTAATTGTTACGTGGCAAATCAGCCTAGGGGTCTTTTGGTCAATTTAGATGGAAATTAGAATCGGCAATGTGAAGCTCTGCTATCAGTCTTGATGTCACCAGATGACACCAGTTGACACAGCCAGCTGCTGGTCACTCTACTGTCAGCTTCCACTGGCAAGGGCTGAGTTGTGCCAGACACAGCCAACTCTACCAGGTGCTGGTTTCTGTTGCTAATCTTTGTTCGTCACTTGTATCTGGAGCTCCACACACCCCTTTGTGTTTGTTGCTCTTTCTTTTGAACTGACTCCCCCATCCACACTACTCAACATAAGAATCTTGAGCAGATTTGCAGGACTTGTGGAGCTCATACTACACAAGAAATTAATCATAAGCAAGTTTATAGGATCATCAAAGCAAGTTTTTATTTTAACAAGGTCTGTGCTACAGCACAGAAATGCCAGTGTACTGGAAAAAAGGGGCTAGGGAGTGCTACTTATAGAAGAACTGCAGGCTTGTGATTGGTCCAAGAACAGGCCCATGATTGGTACAGTCCTGATCATTCAGTCAGAGGGCAGGGCTGATACAAGGAATCATCTTGTAGACTAACTGTGGGATTTGGGGATGTTAACAGTGGGCCCTGATTTTTCCATCCCTGCCCTTAACCATGCTGGGGAGTCCCTCCTTCTTCAAAAAGGGTACTGTAGCACTTGGAGAGGCAGGCATGGGGGAGGAGGGCACTAAGAGTCACGCTATACCCATGTTGAAGTGGAGGAGAGTGGTAGCTAGATAGCCAGGGAAGACACCAAAGCCAGTTGTCCCAGTGCATTGGGAGAGCCAGTAAGGAGCATCAAAGAGAACTAAAAAGAGGGGGCATAACTGGGAGTGTGGTTTGGGTACTTCTTGCCTGTTTAGTTTAGAAAAAGCAAAACCTGGAATACCAGTGGAATTGAAATAGGCTTGGGAAGGAATAGCCTTGTCAGAAAGCAAAGAGGATTCTGGGCCCAGAGTTGTAGGTACAGGGCAAAAAGAAGCAAAACTGATGCTCAGAAGAGTGGGAATGCCCATAGGAGCTGGTGTGGCTCATTTTGGTACTGATAAGACAAAATAGAAGGCGAATCTCTAAATTTAAAGCTATTGTCTGGGGAATATGAAGGCAGCTCATGCAGATTTTAACACCAAAGAATAAAACCTTCATATATGGCATTTCACCATCAAGTTAGGGCCCTAGAAGTTCTTCTTCAAACTGCCTCAATATAACTATACAGTGTACTACATCCTGAAAATAATTGCTAAGCAGAATTCCAGGGAAGAACCAGGTTTTTGTTTTTTCTTTTTTAAGATCTTCTGGGTTCCATTCTATGCAGGCATAACTGCACCAGCTCCCTAGAATTTGTTTTAAAATATGTAAGAGCAATAAGATCTCAAGAATTAGAGAAGAACAAGAAAGAAGCTAGAAAGAGACAGACCAAAATTAAGAGACTGACCCTGAATGAAAACTAAGTTAATTCAAAACAATAAATCTTATATATACAGTCAAACTTAAGAATATTTTATATACATAAAGGAAGAATACGATGTAAGGAAAAGGGAAAAGATAAGAGATAGTTCTCAGAGATTAAAAAAATTTTACTATCAAAATAAATTCAAAACAAGCTTGCGATATAAAATTGGAATATTTCAGAATACATAACACAAATACTAAGAGGAGAAATGGTGAGAGACATGGGAGCTCATCTTTAATGTAAATCATAAGATAAGAAAGAAACTTAGGGCCTGAGGATTTAGCTCAGTGGTATTGGGCCTGTCTGGCAAGTGCAAAGTCCTGAGTTTGACTCTAGGTACAGAAAAAATAAGAGAAGAAACTTAGGAAAAGAAAAATGGAAAATATTAAAATTATGAAAGATACAGTAGAAGAAAAAATTTCAGGGCTGAAGAATGACCTTGACTTTAAATGACCTAAAATATGTGATATAATAAACATAACAAAAGAAAATAGCTGGGTGTGGTGGCTCATGCCTGTATCCCCAGCACTCAGGAGGCAGAGGTAGGAGGATAGCCTCAAATTCAAGGCCAGTGTGGGCTATATAGTGAGTAGAGGGCCAACCTGAACTACAAAAATCAAAACCAAAAACCAAAAAAAAAAAAGAAAACCAATCTAATATTAGACACGTTTTTGAAAATAATCCTACTAGGTCAAAGGTAACTGGTAGATCCTAACATCTTCCAGAGTGATAAAGCAAGTCCCTTCAAAGGAACTAAAAATTTAAAGTGGCAATTGACTTTTGATCTGTAAGCTTCAGTGCTGGAATGTGATATGATGATTCTTTCAAAGATCTGAGAAAATGAGGCCCAATTTACTTACTTTATTATTCATTTATTTTGTGCAACTCAGTTGTCCTTAGCAAACTAAGGACACACTGTCCTTAGAGAGTATTTCAGCAAAATGAGGATGTAAACAAAGAAAGAGGAAACTTTGGAGAAGGAACAGGTCCACCTTGGAGAATACTTAGGTGGCTTCCAGATCCCAAGCAGGTAGCAAGGCTGGAGACGCCAGCACAGGCTGTAACGGATGAAGCATTTTACAGGGAAGAAAGAGGAAAGGGGGAACTCCGTGGCTGGTAATATCTTATCTGGGATAGGAAATCCTACAGATATAAAACATGTCCATTAGTCAAAGAAAAATGAATTTAGACACTCCTAGAAAAATAAGAAGCTTTACCGGGAGATCATCCAAACAGTAAGCAAAAGACATCGTGATTTTAAGGAATTGGTAGATTATTCAAAGTAGAATTCATTGAGCTTTATTCTGGAGCCATTTTTCTTTGAATGGCCTAGAAGTAGTAGTTTCTAGTTTGTAAAAAGGGAACAGATATGTTAGCCCTACTTATTGGGCAGCAAGAAGTTAACCTTGTAGATTTCATATGAAAATTTCCCTGAGAGTAAGTTGAAGACAGGAGGGTGAAGGAAGGGTAGGGGCATAAATATTTTCATGTTATACAGGAGAGAATCAAAATACTGCCTGAAGTTGATGGAACAGTAAAAGGAGAGACAGTATGTATGCTATTTAATGTTATAAAACATATCCATAAAAGATAATATGAAGCCATAAAGATTGAGCAAGACATGGAGGTAGTTTAAATGCTTATATATTACAGAGAGCGGTCAATGAATCTTGTTTAAATTCCAAGCCAAGAAATGGCATTGTAAATACGATTTAGGTTACACTAACACCACCAATGAGGCACTGCTTTGATTCCTAAAGCTTGCTAGGGGGTGAGGTGAGGCCAGGGGTGGCCCAAGCTTCAAGCTGATCATTCCTGCATGAGCCCTTTCCACTCTCACCAGCTAATGAACTTTTGTTTATGCATCATCAGGTGAAAGGTAGGAGCAGCATTTGGTAGGACCTGCTGGCCCGCCTCTTGCATCTGCACTGCGGGTCCGGCTCCCCTAAAGACCAGGCCATACTTGCATGAGTCGGAACATACCATGGTTCTGTGTGTTGGGTCATGGCCCGCAGGATCCCGGGTTAACGAGGCTGGACTGGCATTTAGTGGCAGGGAGGGCCTGCTGCCTTCCAACAGGTCATCTTCAGCTGGCCCTGGAGCAGCTGTGCACCACTGTTCGGATGACATCTGACCCCCAAGACCCCTGAGTTTCCCAGGGAGCTCTTTCTCTGTGGGGGGCCGTGGGAGCTTTTAGAGTGAAGAGGCAGCTTACCCTAGGGAGGGAAGGGCAGGGAGCATTGTTAGTGTCTTAAAAAGGCAGACTCCTGTGGCGTAAGCCTGTCTGCCCTGCGGTCACGTTTGGTGGAAGTCCGTCCATGGCGGCTACAGATTCTGAGTTTGGCAGCTTGCCATGGAAATCAGAAGAGGCCTTCACTGGCAAACACAGAAGACTTTCTCAGGAAACAAACAAAAAGCCAACTCTTTAGAATTTGACTTATTGGGCTGAGGATGACTTGCTTTCAGGACAAGACCAGTCCCTCAGTGACTCCTCCAGGCCCTGGTTACTGATGCAAAATATTTCAGGACACAGGGAACAGCATCAGAAGAAAATAATGGATGGTTTGAATGAAAACACTCATCTTCAGAAGAGTTTAGGACTGCTTATCCCAAAAACTGCACAATGGAGGCACAGTGGGGGAGGGGGACAGACAGAAGACCAGGCTTGAAAATGCAAATGTCTGACTATGATGGAAGCAGGTTTTGCACGACAAAGAGAGCCTGTTCAGTTCCTGGTGGAAGCCCCGTTAGCCTCATGCATTTAGAAGTCACAGTGGATGGTGGCGACTTGGAAATGGAGACAAGGACTGAAGAGGAAAAATGGAGATCATTCAGCCTTGTAGCTAGAATCTGATCCAAGAGACCTGCAAAGTTAACTTGAGTATGTCCTTTACAAAGCTGAAGGAGAAAACAAAACAAAATACCCTAAATATGTGAAAAAAAATCAAATGAACGAGGAGCCTCCAGGACAAATAAAAAGTCTCCAAAGTGAACAAGCGTCTTTGCCGTTGGAGATTCAGAGCTTGATCATGAGATTAAGACGTTTTGGCTCTAACATGAAATACAAGGACATGTAACAGCACATGAGGGAAAACTCTCCTGCAAAGAAAATATCTGCTTCAATAGAGAAGGAAATGTGCCCAGGGAATAGCTCATGAAGCATGAGCTCCATGTGTCAGATATGTGACCACTATAGAGGGACGGCAGAAGATGGGGACACAGAATTAGAAAGAGGCAAGTCTGTGTAACAGAATGAGATTGTCAGTCAGATATGGCCTGCCTGTAATCTGGGAGGCTGAGGCAGGAGGATCATAAGTGTAAACCTATATTGGACAACTTAGTGATTTAGCAAGATGCTGTCTCAAGAAAGGGAGTGGGGGGAGATTCAGCCCAGTGCAAAGGCTCTGGTTCTAACTCCCAGGTGCCCCTTTAGCTTCTCTCTTCCCATGCATCCCAGGGTCCCACAAGGTTAGGGAGCATCTGCGTCCCCATATGCTCGGCTACTTCACCTGTAAATGTTCCCTTAGTAATTTCTGTCTTAGAGTCACACCACCTCCCACGAGCCCTGTATGTCTCCACACTCTCTTTGTCTGAAAGAGCATGTCTGTAAGGTTGCTCACGGTATGCATGTTATTTTGAGAAAACTGCAATTGTAAACTGCCTCTATTGAATTTGTACTGTGCGGCAGGTGTGGGACTGAGCTTGAGGACAGGAAGGTAAATAGAAGGGTAAAGATCAGTATGTACATTTCATAGGGCTTCCCTAACACACCGACAGGCTCCCTGTGAACTCCACTCAGGCACTGGCCCGGTGTTCCCACGCAGAGCCTTTTGCCATCCTAGGGAAGGAGCACCTTACTCAGGGTTCCGGGGCAGGGAATTCTAGTGTGACCATCTTAGATGAGTATTGAAGGAAAGTCTTAAAAATGGCCAAAGATTCTCACCAGTGTGGCCCCCAGGGGCTGGAGCCAATGCTGTGTCACTGGGTTTAGATTTAGTGTTGAAGGAGAGAGATTTAGGTCGGTGAAAAGACAGGATTCGTCTTTTCCTCTTTTCACTAATTGGCTTTCTGTCCTACGATTGAGTACTCTTTCCAAAATCACAAAAAACAAAGAAAAAGTAATTATTTTCAGTTGGGAATAGTTGAGTCAGTTGGAGGCAACTGGGAACAGGTGATGAATTGAACCCTGTATGCTTTGTCTTGGAGGGTATGGGCTCAATCTCTCTCTCTCTCTCTCTCTCTCTCTCTCTGACTCTCTCTTTCTGTCTCTATTTATCCTCCAACCCCTTGTTCTCAGAATAGTGTTGGGCTCAGACATTAATATTAAATAACAAAAAAGCTACTGACTGACCAAATATTTCACTGCATATAGATGTGTTCTGTGCTCTTGTTCCCTCCCCCCTCTTCCTTCTGTGTTCTAATTTCATTGTGTGTGGAATTGGCTTGAAGCAGAGCAGAGACCCACACACTGAACTTAGGCAAGGAGTGTGGCACAGGAGCTGCGGGTCCTGTCCAGGGCCCCCTTCAAAAACCTGCCACCAATGGGACCTGGTCCTGACTTGTCATAGAGAAGAAGGGCCTCGAGCCAGGGCTGGTCATGGATGAGACAGGACTGGTAAGAGCTGCTCTCTCCTGCCTGGGATGCAGCTGTCACCACAGTGGGGCACAGCACCTTGCTCACTTGTCCTGTTCTGGTCCCACACACAACTACAGAGGCATGGGCAGTGTTTCACCGCCATCAAAACTGAAGACTCGCCTGGTTTATTTGATCAACTAGATTGTTTGTTTGCTGCATTTGGCTTTATAGGCTAAAGGAACTGTTTACTGCCTCTGTCCTCTATTTTCTGCATCTGTAAAATGGGATTTTCAGAGGAACACACAGAATGTCCTCTCAAACACTAGCCTATCAAAAGTGACCCCACTATGTCCAGAAGCCAACAGCTGGGGCTAGACCAGCTCCCTTCCAGAGGAAGATCTCAGCCCCCAGGACAGGGAGCAGCTTCCTCTCAGAGGACAGCCTTTAAGGGCACTGAAAACATAGAGAATACAGTAAAACATAGACACAAGTGCTCTGAGCCCAGATCCCATCCATTCTGCCTGACAGACATAAATTACTGGCCAGACACAGGCATTTCCCCTCTTGGTCATCGCCCAGTGAAGGCGAGAGCTTTTATTTCCTAAATGATATATTGATCCAATAAAATTATTATTACATCATCTCTGTTGCCCATCACCACCTACATTGGGAGAACATTACAGGGCAAATGAGTGCTCCCTATGGAATGGGGTATGGTGTGTGTGTGTGTGTGTGTGTGGTGTGTGCATGCATATGTAAAGATTTCTGATAGGAAGATAAGGAGTTGCATTGATATCAGTTGACTGAGCTCCCACACTCACATACAAAAGCAGGCATTTCTCCTGGACCCTCCCTGGAGGGTGGCAGGTAAAATGAGATGCTTTTAGGGAAGAGCATGGAAAAGTGAGACTAAGAAGCCCTTGTCAGATACAGTGCATCTTCTTAAGGACTGGATGAGGGCTGAAGAGACCACAATATGGGATTTAGAGATTTGGAATATGCCTCAGCAAGGGAACGGGTGGCTTAGTGCTCTCTTCCTCTTCCTCCTCCTCCTCCTCCTTCCTTTTCCTTATTCCACTCTGTTGGCCTGGGAACACACTGGATCAAAATTTTGAGAGGGCTTCCCTCAAGTACCTCCCAAATCATGAGATACTGTGTTCTTCTCATGAATGTTATTGGTGAGCTAATGACCTTGGGCCAAGTTGGATTTTGAAAACTATATTTTCTCTGTTGCTAGAGGGCTGGAATAGGTAGATGGTAGAACTGTGAATAGAGCTCCAAAGCTGGACTAGCTTTAACCAGCCAACTCTTATGGGGGCTGTTTCTGAGTCCCCAGGTGCCCTTGGGGTCTGAGAGTGAGGCTGTGATTGGAGAGCTCCTCTTATGTTGGTGAGTTCCTTCATATGCCTGGGGACTCTAGGATAGAGCCATAATGTACACCTCACCCAGAAGGCCTTTCAGACCAGAGTTCCCTCAGTGGAGGGAGCTCTGAGAACTGGGTAATTCTCTTAGAGAACCTTGGGCTCAGGGTACTTAGGTGGAGCCCAGTGAAGCCTAGACCCTCAGATCCAAGATTTTCATCGATCCCTCTTATATCTGAATTTTTACTTTTGGGGTGTAACAGTGGGAGGGAAAAGCTCTGATACAAGTTTAGATAAAGAAACTAGCATGATCACTCTCTGTGCCCAGTGAGCTCAGCTCAGCCTTAAAAGACTTTAGCTGCTACTTGGCCCACATGGCTCTATCCCCTCAGGATCATGCCTGTCCCTCAGAGGGGAGCCAAGACCAGGAGCAGATGGCCTGGGGTCCCCAGCAGCCCATTAACCACTGAGGTCCTCAAGGTTGTGGTAGCTTTTTACTTTTTTGGAAGAATGGGAAGAAGAATCTATATAAAGATGTGATAATGTGTATTTATTATGGGGAATATTCACTTTTCAAAATGGTTATGGCTTCCAATTTTTAAAAAAAGAGCCTGAAAAAAATGAATTAAACTTTTCCAGACTCTACCCACAAATTACTACTCAATGTATTTTCCTTAATAGCAAAATTGTCATATCATTCTTATTTCCAAAAACCTATATGGGCCAGTGATTTAGCCCAATGGCACTGTATCTGCCTTGCAAGTGTGAGGTCCTGAGTTTGATCTCTGGTACAAAAAAAAAAAAAAAAAAAAAAAAAAAGAGAAGAATGCAAAGTCCAAAAACCTTATTTTGGGCCACAAGGCATATATAAACTCAGCTCTTGAGGTCTTATACCTCTTCCACAGTGCACAACCACATTATAATGCCTGTCTCCCCTATTCCCCTGGGACTCTAGCTCCATTCTCTTTGAGACATTTTCCTTGATGCTTTCCATCTATGCTTTATTCTCCTCAAAGTCAGAAGGAACTGCCTTCTGCCCTAGTCCCCAAGCCTTTTTTTCAGTCTCAGTTTCTTTTCTGTAAGGTCAAGGTAATGCTAATAAGGCCTACTTCTTTGGCCTTGCATGTGGCCTACACCTATTGTTCCTGATCAGTTGATGTAACCCATCAACCTATCCATCCATCATTTTGTCATCGGCGTTGTCATCTTCCTCTCCTCCTCCTCAGTGTCAGTTGGTTAAGGAGTCTCGTGTTGTGGGATGAGTCTAAAGAACGTGGCAATGATTCTCAGGAAGGATATTGATTACACATACATTGAACATAAGGAAATACAATTTCCTTAAATGTATAGACAGACAAAAACACATGAATTTTGAAACATGCCATTCAAGCATTATGTTATATCCACAGGATCAATAATGTTGCTAATACTGTGTAACCTGGCTGTCTATTTCATGATGAACTTAATCCATCTTATTTTCACCCAAGAATGTTTCACAACTGGTCTTTGTAGCCCTCCTTGAAAAGAGTAGCATGGTTATCTGAGAGCCTTGCTGTGAGGTGGCCTTTATTAACATCGCTTTGTTCTGGGGAAAATTACCTTCAAAGTTTTCTGGAGATGGTAGGGAAGGCTGGAACTCTAAAAAAGTAAAAGGCACTAAAAGGAAACTTTAAAGGGAGCACTCTAGATACGCTTTGTATGTGGACTTTATCTTGAAAGTCAAGACTTAGCATCTGCTACATTTTCTTTCTCTGTAATGGATGCTTCGCTAGAGCTAATTTGTGTGATTATGAGTTAACCTGAAACAGAAACAACACCATAATAATAGCAACAGCTTGGAGCTCTAATAATTGGATGTTGCTAGAGGAGTTCTACTGTTCAGATGTTCTTTGTGCTGCACAGCTCACTGGGGAAGATCCAGAGGCCCCAGTTGGCCCTGGAGGCCCCTCCATCCCTTCCTTACACATGAGGGTCCTGCCAGCACTAGTCTTGGTGGAGTCTAGGAGGCTCTTGCCAGACCCCAGGGTGATGTCTGCTTTCCACTTTCCTCTTAAGGTCACAAGACTACTAACTGCCTCCACACTGCGGAGTAAGCAATGATCAGCAATGTGGCTCTCCTCACATGGGTGTTCTGAAAGTGGGGCCCTGTCTGCCCCTAAGGAGGGTCTAAGGTGAAGGAATTTCAGATATCGTGTGTATTTGATGACTGGAGGGATATGCTAAGGAGTGGATGGATTAGTGCCAGTTCCTTCTCAGAGTCTCTGTAAATGATACCACACAAGTAGCCCTTTCCCTGCCAGTGGTTTAAGGATACAACACCAAGAATAGTTTAGTACCCAAAGGCAAAAGAAGGTTTAGGCTATATGGGAAAATCTTGTTGCTACACCGTAGACCCTGACATTCTTAAAAGATATGGCTTCAGACCTTAGTGAATTGCCAAATTTGAGAATGACATTGAGTCATATCATTCCCAACTCAGCAAGGTGATAAAGTATAATTGGAAAATCTACTGCCTTTTTCAGAGCTGCATGGTTCTATCAATTTGGGTCTCAGTTAGTTCATAAAACTACTCGGTGGCCTCAATCATTCTGTGATTAGATCTGTTCACTTTCCTCAGCCACTGCCTTTCACTGCAGACCCAGCTTCCTGTAGAGAAGCACAAACTATCCCTGCTGTGTACACTGTGACAATCAGAGGAACAAAGCCCCCAGCAGGCATCCTGTCTGTGCACTGGGCTCAGAGTTCATGATTCAAGTTTGTACTTTGGCAAAATGACAAGTGGCTGCACATCATGTGTCGTAAGTTACGGGGTCAAAACTAGGAGCACTGTGGCCTTAAACGCCATGGCCCCCCAGGCTGATACCATGGAAGCCTTTAGCATTTGAGCTCAAGGCTTGGAAGCATCGTCTCCTGTCCCCATGCTCCCCAGGCAGAAAGCACCATCCCTGATATTACCCATAGTCACTCTCACTAGTACATCTGTACTAGTTTCTTGGGGCTGCTGTAATCAAGTATCATAAGCTGGGTGGCCAACAGTAACAGAAATGTGTCACCTCATACTTCCAGAGGCTAGAAGTCCAAGATGAAGGTGTTAGCAGGGCCACTTTCCTTCCAAAGGCACTAGATGAGGACTTGTTCCAGATTTTTGTCATGCACTTGGCATCCTAGGGCCCCTGGGGCTTCTAGATGGTGCGGGCCCCTGTACATCTTCACTTCACACCTCGCTGCACCCATCTCTTTCTCCTTGCACAGCTGTACCTGCCTTGCAAGTGTGAGGTCACTGTCCCTATTTCCTTAGAACCAACCCTACTCCTATATGACTTCATCTTACCTGATGGCTTCTGTAATTACCCTGTTTCCAGAAAATAGCACTTTTTGTGGTACCAAGCCTGAAGAACTTCAGAGATGTACAATTTAATGCATAACACTTCAAAATTTCTCTGAAGCTTCTGTTAATATTTGTGGGAGGGCCTGTTTTAGGAATCAAAAGAATGCTAAATACCTGGTTGAACTTATTTTTGTGCATCTCACAACTCGTATGTGTCATGCATACACACACACACACACACACACACACACACACACACACACACACACTCACATTCACACACCTGGCTGCCTCATGCTGGTTGGGAGGGCTACTACCACGTGACAACAACAAGCAGGAAATGAATGTTGGGTAGGGTGTGAAAAAACTGGAATCCTTTGTGATGGTCCCCCAACAGTGAGACTGTGCTGAATGCCACCGAATTGTGCACTTGAGACCAGGTGAACTCATACATTTATCACAGTTTTTCTCCTTCCTGAGCAGTTTGCACATTTCTAACTGGGAGCACTGTGCTCTGGAAGCTTCCCAGAGCTGGAAGTAGGACTAAGAGCAGGGAACTTGGAGAGTGTCCGGGAGAATTATGACCTAGCGAAGAGTCTGTACATGAACTAGTGACAGGACAGGGCCTAATGACAGCAGCTGAGGCAAGGCCCCCCAGCAGCAGAGCACATAAATGCAGGTGGAAAACTGCTGGAAAATGCATGGGAGCCCTGTCTGTGTGCCGAGAGTTAAATGAAGCAGGCTGGAAACTCTTCAAAGAACACTACTCACAGCCCACAGCTGTGGGGAGAACGGAGACCAGTGCTGCCTGGATGGTGGGGAGGCTGCCTCGTCCTTCCAGTCCGATTCTGTCACTAGAGACCAAGGAAATGCGGAGCTGCAGACAGCTCAACTCCCAGTCTGCTGTGACAAGTGAATAAGTCCATGCTGTGTAGGTTGCAAGATAAGACTGTCTCTGTTCTTTATGGTCTGATACAGAGAGGACCCCAGACCTTCTCACAATTTCCCTTTAAATTCCTCTCTAGAGCTGCTTTTCAGAGCCTCAGAGTTTGGCCAGCTTTCCTGCACTGAGCCAAGGGTGACAGAAGGCAAGCAATGTGGTGAAAGGTTCTGGAAGGGAGAGTGGAGACTGGAAGGTGAGCACTGTGGCTAATGCACTTCCTCAACCGCAGCACTCCTCTGCATGGAGGAAGCCACAGACCTCTTGGTTTGCCCCCTGCGACTCCTCTGTTTCCGCTTCCTCTCTCTTTCATTCATAACTTGGCTGTCAATAAATTAGGAACCAGAACAGCCCCATAGCTGAGATCAGCCCCTCTGTCAGGGGAGTCAACATCATCAGAAGTCTTTGCTGTCTCTTTTGGAGGTGACCTGTGCCTCAGGGAGAGGTGGAGAGCCGCCGAGGAGCCAGGTGGGAATACGGAGTCATTAAGCAGCACCCTTCCTGTCAGGATGGGGTGTCTCCAGGCATCTGCGTGTGAACAGCTTCATCCCTGGCTGTGTGGTTGAGGTGGCAGAACCTAGTGCAAGGTCCATGGTGCCGTCTTCAGAGGGGATGAAGTGGTTCCTGGACCCCAGTTAATTCTTCTGAGATAGTCAAGATAGGACTGAGCCTGACGTCTGGGTCAATCTCTGGCTTCCTGCCTCAGCCTGTGGTCTCTCCTGAGAGAGAGTGTGCTGTGTGTGTGTCTTGCCATGTTGATGCCACCCTATGCCCTTGAATCTGCAGAGCTGTGAGCTACATAAACCTTTATCTTTATAAATACTCAGCCTCGAATATTTTGTTAACTTCATGGGAAACCGACTGACACACACTCTGGAGCCATGAGCTAAAGCTGCCATTTTCCCCACACAAAGTCAGTACGACTGTTAGGGAGCTGTCCACAATTACTAGGTTATTTATCTCATAAAGAGGCTGGTGGTATCAATTGCTCTGTACTCATCTCTGTCTCTTCCTGGCTGGTGGGGGAGGCTCCCTTGACAGGAGAAAATCTAATGTGCTGAAAAACACAGATTTGTCAAGAGTTACTTCAGTGATACAGCCTCAGGCCACAGAGTAGGAGGGATACCCAGTGTACCTACTATGTGCTAGGGTTGCATCATGCACTATGCACCTATTGTGTGCTCAGTGTCATCCTGGGACATCTTCGTGCACTTTTCTTTATAATCTTCCCACGTTCATCCGATAACTGATGTTTTTACAAAGGAGTAAACTGAGTCACAAGAAGCTAAACATACTGCTAGAATTACTCTGAGGAGCTTTGAATGATCACTGGCTGCATGAGCTCAGAGGTAAATTAAGCCAGCAATTTTGGGATCATCCCAAGGGAATTAAAATCAAGCAGAACTGGCTTTAAGGGTAGGGGAGGATGTGGCACCTGGAACCAAGCAAACATCTGTAGGTGTTTGTGATCTTGGCTGGTGGAGCCATCTGCAGAGAGGAGCAAGGCCAGGAGCCTAGCAGCAGGGGCTCTTGTGGACAAACATGCTTGCCATGGAGGGTGTTTGCAAAGCTGGGGAGGATTCCCACCTGCCTTTGAGCAGGGGAGCAGGAGCTTCTCTGGCTGAGAGGCAGGGAAGAGCAGCAGCCACACCTCTCTGCTCTGCTCACTCCCCATGCTTGTCCTTAAGCAGCCAGTTGAGGGAGGATCTGCTGTTACTTAGATCAACACATTGCAGCAGCTGGGCTTCTGTGCCTGCACTTCTCCTTTCCCCACAAGTGGAGCGCCTGTTGCTAAGGGCAGAGAAACAACATAAGAGCCACAAAGCCCACACCCTGTGAGAGCCCAGGCTTGGCAGGCAAGCGCCAGATCTGGTGGCCATGTCTTCTGGCCGGGCCAGCTCTCCTGTGACACACATCACCAGTCTGGCAGCAGTAGTTGCCAGAGGCACTTGCTAAAGTTTGGAAGAGGTGTGTTGAGCCCCAACATCATGGTCCTCAGGACTCAGACACATGGGAACAAGAGTCAAAACAGCCACATGGTCAGGTTTAAGCCAGAGCAGGGATTTAAAATCCACATATCTTTAGGATCAGAAATAGTTGCTGCAGTAGTGGAACCTGTGGCTCGGGGCCGAATGTGATGGGAGGTCTGTTTTTGTAGACACTTGAGCTAAGCATGGTTTTCACATTTTTTAATAGCCCAGACAAAATCAGGTGCATTCAGGGTAGTTTGGCCACAGATGACATTTTTCAATAACTCAGAATATAAGAATAATATTTTATGACAGGTGAAATGATATGAAGTTCAAATTTTAGTGTTCATAAATAAAGTTTTATTGGAATTTAGCTCATTTGTCCACATTGGCTAGGGCTGCTTTTGTGCTGCATCAGCAGAGCTGGGGGGCAGGCTGTATGGCTTCCATAACCTTAAATATTTGTTCCCTGGTGCTTTCCAGAGAGTGTGTTCATCCCTGCCTAAGAGGGACTTAGTACTTACCAACAGGGATTATAGGCATGTTCTCCAGCCTCTAAGCTGTAGGCCACAGTGTAGATTTTTCATTTATAAAATAAAGTACAAGGAACATCGCTGTCACAGGGTTTTAGGGACAGTCAAGACAGCAGATAAGGCACCCAGCCCAGATCTAGTATGGAAGAAAAAGTGACTGTTTGCCACACTTCTCAAGGAAAAGTGTTTGGTCCCTGTGATACAAATTCACGCTCTCCTCACCCTATGAATCTTCACAGGATCCCACATTAGAAGCTGGAAGCACTATATATTTCTCTTCCAGTCTCCTTTGCCTCTGGGCATGACCACAGTGTATGGTGAGGACGATCAGGAGCAAACAGAAGTCTGCTCAAAGTGTTCTATTTAAGCTTTTGGTGTCCTGATGAAAAAAGAAGTTGTGGCCAAGCTCTAAAAATCCACTTTCTTTCTTCTTGGACTATAGGACTGCTCTCTGAAGTTGGGGCAGCCATTTTGAGCCCTTGAAGGCAATATTCAATAAGTTGTAGATAGCACTCATCGTGCTGTCATTGCCCAGCTGAATCAATGTCATCAGCTATGTACCTTCAGAGTCATTTGAAGGAAATAAAACCCTATATGTTCAAGCTGCTATGAGTGAGGTTTGATATTATTTGTAAATGAACACATTTCAGACTGACACATCATTCCATTAGCTGGGTGGAAGGCAGAGGAGCCCTGGAAAAGGGAAGACTTCTGAGAGAGGACATTAGAGACCACTGGGTATATGAGGGATCAGGATGAGCCTGTTGAGAAACTGAGCTCAGAGACAGAGGCTGAGGCAGGAAGAGCCCATCTCTGGCCAAGCTCAGCTGTGATGGAGAAACTCACTGTAACAGCTAGGCAAGGCCAGGTGAAGAGGATGAGAGTCGCCTTTCCTTGGTGGGGCTGTTTGGGATGAGCAGGGCCTGTGTCTTCCTGAGGCTGCCTCAGAGGAGAGGAAGGTAAGGACACTGTATTCAGTCCTCTAAGGAACTTCACAGAGCATGTCCTTCCTGGGAGTGAGTGGGCAGAGTGAGGACAGCACAAGTCCCAGTCGGAGAAGAGCTTCTCCTTCCCCTGCTGGCCTTGACCCTCTCTCTGAGACCCTCATGAAGAGGGAGAAAGATAGGAGAGTGCAACAAATAACAATTTACCCAGCAGTCTGTGCAAGGTATAGTCTCCCTGGGCTAATCTAAGGAGGCCTTTGTCATGAAAGTTGTAGTTTAAATTTACAACATTTTGTGCATTTTCTATTGGAGAGGCAGTCTATGTTTGTTAAAGAGCACCACATACTCTGGGCTACCTGTTGCACAGCCTCTCTCTAGGTGCGTGTGTGCGCACGCGCACACACACACACACACACACACACACACACACACACACGCATAGAAATTTTACTCAGATGGAATCTGATCAGGTTAGATATGCTTCCTCTTATTTTTTATTTATTTTTTTTTTTGGTCTGGCATCCTGTTTTTTATTTGCAGTTTTTCTTATGGTGACCAGCGGCGCACCACCCTTTATGTTGTGGTTCTCTTGGGGGTGGATGTAAGGCTCTTTGTAGGGAGGAGGGTCTGGCCAGCTGGTCATGGCTGGAGTTGCAGCCTGGGGTTCATTGGGGGAAAGTTCCTGATGGAGTTTGGTGTGAAGATGTAGGTTAAGGAAGCAGGTGATAAGGAATTATCAGGGTTAAGGAGATAAGGAAGCAGGTGAGAGAAGGGACAGGTGGTTTGAATGTGTCTCCTCTGGAATTCAGATGCTACCCTGTGACAGTGTGGGAAGGTGAGATTGGGCACACGAGTTCCTCTGTGGATGGGCTTAGGTGCCTGATAAAACACCTTAGCTCCTTTTTGTCTTTTTACCTCTGCCGCATGAGGACACAAATTTCTTCCACTCTGGAGAAGGTGGCATCAAGGCACCCTCGTGGAAGCCAAGAGTAACCCCCTGCTGACACTGACCCTGCCAACACCTCATTCTTAGACTCCCCAGCCTCCAGACCATGAGAAAGAAATGTTTGTTCTCTAGAAAGCACCAGGCTCAGGTATGCTGTGATAGCATGACAAATTGACTGAGTCTTGTGAGGGACAGGCGGAGTATCTTCCTCCTCCTGCTGGCTCTCACCTGCTGTCCTTCAGTAGCCCTTGGGGGCTCTGCTGGCTGGCAGCCTGTCCACTCCCATCTCCAGACAGTTCTTGGCCTAATGGGAATGGAAGCGGGCATCACTTCACTCACACTAAGCCACCAGGGCTGCACTGCCAAGCAGGAAATAGAGGAAAGAAATGGTGGCCCCAGGAATCTCCAGGGTGCATACTCCAGGCCCCTCCCCACCTTCTCCCTCCTTTCCAGAAACCAAATGTGGCTTACAAGCTAGTCTCTCGGATGCAGGAGCAGAGCTGAAGTTATTAGAAAATAATTGCTTAGATTCCATGCCCAGGCAGTTACTGCACGGGCACTTCAGTCTTCCCTCTAGCTGGTCTTTGCATTGATTTCCAGAGGTTTTTTCCCTACTTTTAATCCTTCATTCACCATATGGTCCTTCCTATAATGGTCACCACAGAGTAGCATCCTAAAAAGCCTACATCTGGAGTCCACGTGACTCCACAGTTTGTCTTCATTGCTTACCAGCTGTGTAAGTTAGGAAACATTATTTGACTTCTCTGAGCATCTAATCTTTCAAGCTGAAAATAAGATACTAACAGTTCTTGTCTGCCACAAGTGCTCTGGGAAGGCTTAGATTTTCCTGACCTGGCTTCGTGCTCGCAGAGAGACTCCATCCACCCAGTTTCCACCATCCCATCCCATCAGCTTTGCTTTTTCAACTTCAGACAACATAAATGATGGCTGGACCTTCTTCCTCTTTATAACTATTTCTTATTTATTCTTCTGCATACACGTATGTATGTATGTATGTATGTATGTATGTATGTATGTATGTCTGCACTGTGCTGAGAAAGGAACCCAGGGCCTTGCCTGTGCTGAGCAAATGTTTTACCCCTGTGCTACACCCTCCACTCTGTGCTTCTGGTTGGATATAGAAGCTTCCCGCAGGCACCATAAGGAACAGAAATGAGCACAACGTTGTGCTGGGGTCGCCTCAGGACTTCATCCCTCACTTTGCTTACATATGCTAATGAGAACCAGAAATACCCTTCTAACTAGAAGTAGGAGGCAGCAAGCAGGAGATCAGGCCGGGGAGATAAGGACGACAAACAGATGTGAGTGGGAGAAGATGAGACCTCTCCCAACACCCTAGCGGTGGGAGGGGAAGGTGCCACCTTCCATCTGTCTCCACAGAGGGGAACATGCCTAGCTCTGCGCCCAGCAGCAGCCCAGGCTGACATGGTTCTGGCCCCTCACAGGGCAGGGCTGTGAGCATGCTCCCTCTGTTTAAGCTTCCAAGCTGCAGAAAGAGGAGTCCAGAGTGCACAGGCTCGGGCTGGCCAGGGCCTTCGGCTCTGTCCATCTCTGCTCCTTGCCTGTCCCAGGGAGTTGAGCTGAAAGTCAAGGTTGTGCATGGACATGAGAGAGAAGAGGCAGGGAATCTAGGTCAGCAACTCACTGGGCATCTGCCACTTGGCACTTAGATTTTAACCAAATCTAAGGGCGTCTTTGTACACCCCTGTGCCATCTTCCACTGCCTTCTCTCTTTCTTTGGGAAGAATTGAAAGTTCACTTGGGTTAGAGTCTGAGCATAGTCACTTTACAGGACAGATTGTATTGAATTCAGTTTCTTTGTACTTTGATGAGGAAGTGCTGTACTAAATTCTAAGGCAAACTGAGGGTCCTTTCCCCGTCACTTCCTGGCTGAACCTCCAACCTGTGCCTTGCTGGGTATCTGTGGAGGTGGCACAAGCGTTCATTCTTGTCCTCATCACTTCTCACATCTTGTGCCACCCATAGCCAGAATTCAGTTTAAGGCCCTGGGTGGGCATGAGAGCAGGGCAGGGATGACCACAGCAGAGCTCATGGACAGGAATTCTGGACTCAGAGTAGAATACCTGCTCCTGCTGAGAAAAGGGCTCCTTTTGGTTTGGAGTTCCACGATGCCATGAGCAATTAGACAAGAGAAACACATCCAACTGACTGCTACCTGATGCCATTCAGACGTTAGGAGTTCTGAAAACACCAGGTAAACTTCAGAGAAGGGCTCTGCACTGGGATGGGGCACCGAAAGGGCCCGAGCTCACTCTGTCCACATCTCAGGAGTCTTGGGACAGCTGGCTTGAGCCAGAACTGGCCGGGCCAACTGCAACTAGCAATGTTTTATTTTGTTTTTAACAGAAATAAATCTAATCAGCTGCAGGACAGAAAGCAAGCATTAAACACAGCAACTTCCTATTGTATGAACTTCTTATCCACTATTTATCAATAATTATATACCTTTTAATAGGGTTGTAATTACAGTGTACAAAGTATTTTATGTTGTTTTGCCATTTAACACAATTGAGAACTCATGTTTTCTGTGTATTGACATTGTTCGAGCCTCACCATTTAGGTGGCTGTATGCTGGTCCATTAGATTTAGACCCTTTCATTGGTTTGGCCAAGCTATTCCCCCAGTGTTGGACATTTGGGTTGTTTCCAGTTTTTCCCATTATACATAGAACTGGCAACAACATCTTAAGATAGAATAAGGATGAGAAAGAGCTGAAATGTTGCTGACTTTATTTTCACTGGCGACCAAATTTAGCGAGAGCCTCAATAGTGCTCCTCCCAAATGCCGGAGTAATCACACAGCTGCCTTGAAGGACGGCTGGGTGATTTATAGGCAGCAAGATGCATCCTGAGGCTTTGTCAGTATCCTGCAGCACCGAAGACATGCTTCTTAATTATCTGTGGTTAATATGATAATTTGGGAAAACAATACCTATTAAGAGTTCTTCATTAGTAGAAAGACTTCTTATTTTCCAGTGAACAAAGCCTCCCCAATTAATGATACTCACCCCTGATCTGTCACTGGGCAGGGAGAAAAAGGAGTTAGTCTCACTTATTTTTAACTTTCTCCGACACCTTGGGTAGAGTGTCCCTCTCAGAAAACCCTCCTAGGCTTAGCCCTTGCCTCTGTAGCTGCCTCTTTATAGAGCCACCAAATTAACCATGGTGGGACCAATTAGTTTTTTCCAGTTGTCTTTTTCCAGGTAAACTTTTGCTCCATCAGCTGAACTGAGAAACTTTTATAGCTAACCTCTAGGATTTAAATGGAGCAAGGAAGTAGCATTCTTACTTTTCTGGTGTAGAAACTGAGTGATATGAATGGCTGCCCCACCACAGCCAGTCACAGGACTCATGTTCCATGTCTCCCACCTCCCCTTATGCCATAGTAGCTTCCTCTCAGTCCCTAAAATATGGCTCCTCCCTCTCCTCAGGTAGATCCAGTAGATGGACACCAAAAATCACACCATTTATTTTTCTTTAGTGGCACCAATGATTGAACCCAGGGGCTCCACCTTGAGTTACATAGTTCAGTACTCCCAGCCTTTTATTAGATTTTCTTAAAATTTTGAAACAGAGTCTCTCTAAGTTACTAAGTTGACCAGGAGGAGTTCAAACTTTGAGTCCTCCTGCCTCAGCCTCCTAGAGTGCTGGGATTACAAGCATGCGCCATAATGCCTAGCTCTAAGGAGACTCTTATTTGGGGGGGAGCATCAAACTAGTTTCAGTCCCTGTGAGGGAGGGAGCGGGCAGAGGAAAACAGAATTGCACAAGCTAGCCCGTTGGCATATAGCCTCATCTCTGTATTTCAATACGTATTGAATGTAACTCACAGGCTGCATCAGTTCCTGCTTCCAGTGTCACTGAGTCACCCTCCACTGCCTGGTCTTCATATTTCATTTTGACTCAACAGAGCAAACTCTGTCGAAGCCATCAAGAATAATTTTCATGTATAGGGCCTCTGCTGAGCCAGCATTTGCTGCTGATTCCCAATGACACTGTTTTCTGGGGGAAAATGAGGGGTCTGGCTCTCTGGGCACTGGTGCATCCACAGAGCTGCTCCTGGCTCTCCCTTGGGGCAATGCCAGTGTCAATGTAGGGAACTACTGTGCTCCCTGAGGAGCAGGGAAAGGACAACGCCCATCTCTGTATTGGAAGTTCTGTTTCCTGTTATATTTCTCTTCAGACAACCTGAGAGGTCTGTTCTGTGGCCCCATCTTAGTGATGGAGAAGAAGTGAAATCCTTGTTCCAGGACACACAAGGATTAAGTTGCAGGTTGGCAGCAGAAACTAGATGGTCCCTTCCTTTGTCACTTTCCTTGTGTGCACTGCTCTTGACACTGACTTGGCCCTCCAAGGAGGAAGTGGGTGGGACAGCATGTGTCACAGAAGCAACTGGACAGAAGCAATTTGGCTACTTTATTCAGTGGCACCCAGGTGTAGACATGTGAGGTAGTCATGGTGATGCTGGCTATGGCCCCTGGGGACAAACGGATACTCCTTGTGAATTCCCCTCCATCCTTGTGTAGGTGCCAACCTGACTCTCTTTAAGGACCTCTTGGTAAAGGCAGAAGAGAAGGTGGTTCTAGTTTCAAGCCCCTCTGCTATGTAGCTAACTATATGGCCTCAGACACCCACCCCACTTCACTGAGTGCCCCTATTTCCTCCTTTTGAAACTGAGATGATTAACATGTATTTGGAGTGTAACCTTGAGGACCAGGAAGACCAAGTTAGATGAGTAGGGAAGTGACTGGAAATCTGCAGGTTCATTGTTGTTCTAATGAAATAAGGTAGATGTGGACAAGTGAGTAAATTTTGACCTCAAGGCTCCCATTTCCTTCCTGGAAGTTTGCCTTCTGATAGTTCTTTAAATGATATTTTCACTGAGGCTTTTCTTAGTGTAGATCCAAGACTGATGGCATCAGAGAGGACAAGGTTGCTTGTTAGAAATACAGATCACCATGCACTATCTCAGGCCTACTGAAATGGAAGCTATGGAAGCCCAGAGCCCAGGAATCTGCATTTAAAACTTGCTCTGCTGATGATTCTCATACTCCAGTTCTTGGGGGCTCTTCTTTCAACCTGCCTGGTGGCGACGACTTTCTTTTCACTGGACTTGGAGAAGATAGGCTGAGAGGAGCAACGGGTGTTTAGGTTCATCGTTTGGTTGCACAGTGACTGCTT
Source organism: Petromus typicus (assembly GCA_004026965.1). Taxonomy (NCBI): domain Eukaryota; kingdom Metazoa; phylum Chordata; class Mammalia; order Rodentia; family Petromuridae; genus Petromus; species Petromus typicus. The sequence continues at coordinate 168,829 of PVIR01000206.1, forward strand.
GGCTGGGGACACCCTCAGTTAGGCCTGGCTCCCCTAGGGAACCTTGAGCTCTGTCTCAGGGCCTCCCTCACACAGACAGAAAGTAGTGTGGACCTGGGGATGGGGGGCCAGCTGCTGACCACAGCACCCACTTTCCAGCCCCGCATCTAGTTTTGTCTCTTGCCTTCCTGGCTGTCACGCTAGTTTTCATGTCTGTCTTTTTCCCAAAGAGGAGACCCTGTGCTGTTCCAACAGGCCCCACTCAGAACACAGGGGTCTGCTCCCTAGATTATGTCTGCTGACAGTGGGCTCCTTGTCTCCCTTTCACCCTCCTTGGAGTTGAGCCCAGTGTCCAGGAGTCATCTGTTCTCACACCCAGGTAGTGAGGGATGAGCACACATTGCCACCAGGACCTCATTCTAAAGCACCTGAACTCTGGCTCAAGTTGGGGATGGATACCTGTGTAGCAGAATACAAAGGCAGGTGTGCACTGGGCTCGTGGCCAGGCACTCGAACCCAACACTCAGAGAGGGAAGTGGTGGGGCTGGGAGAGGTCCACTGAGTGTGGAGGGCAGACCATCTCTTCCTTGCTGGTCACAAGACTGCTCATGCATTCAAATGAACTCATCCTTAGTCTCTAGGACTTCTGCTTCTTCCTCAGAGCATTCCCTGCAGGCCCTCAGCTATGCCCTTGTGTTACACGCCATTCCCATTGCCATCTAACTCACTGCCACCCTCCTGTCCCCTCTACCTCCAGTGGTGGGCAGTGAGTGGCATATTTCAAGTATGCCCTACACAATGCTGCCAGGGAGGGTCGAATTCATACTTCACTTGTTTCATCTTCTTGCATGGCTCTGCACCCATGCATCTTTCATTCACAATTCTCTCTGTTCACCCTTGACTGATCTAACCCTGGCCTTACTCTAAAATCTATTTTTTCCTTTCTCTACCCCCCAATTTGCTATCGAATTGCATCAGTGTTACTATCTACTTGTATATTTCTTCTGCAATTCAGCAGAAGAAATGCTGAATTCTTCAGCATTCAGCATATGCTGAAAGGCACATGCTGTGGACTTGTGAATGGTGGTAATGGCTTGCATTATGCCGTCTGTCTTGCAGAAACCCCAAGAAATCCTCATCTAAGGAGCTGTGTGACCTGACCCATGCACTTCACTTCTATATCCTGGTTTTTACATCTAAAGTTAGATGATTGAGCTGATCATCTCTAAGCTTTCCTTTAGTTTTAACATCAGTCAGTTCTATGGTGCAGAGGCTTTTGCTGATGGTAAATATTCACTCTATTTTAATACATGGGAAAGCAGTGGCATTAGCTTCTCATTATTATGATAAAAGATTTGAGGTAATTAACTTATAAGAGAAAAAGATTACTTTGCTCCCAGTCCTGGGGGTTCCAGGGCAAGGTCAGGTAGTCTGAGCCGGGACATTTGCTGGATGGTAATGGCATAGAGCATACTGTGGAGGAAATCGATCCTTTTGTGGTCAAGATGCAAATGAGAGAAGAAGGGTCCTGGCTTCCAAGATCCCCTCAAAGGATGTCCCAAATGACCTGAGGGCCTTCCACAGGCCCCACCTCCTCAAGGTTCTACCTCCAATAGGAGGTACCACGCCAGGAGCCAGCCCATTAACACAGGGTTCTTTGAGGACATTTCAACATCCAAACTGTAGAAGCAGTCAACCCATAACTACACAGAGAGTCTTTGTATTGATTTTGCATGTTCTGATGACAAAGATTCTAACAACTACTAGGTCAGTTGTGGAGACATAAACAATCAACTTAACCCTGTGGTAAGTCTAAAACAGCAGTGATGAAAGGCCCACATACTTGCTGGTTACTTTGTTCATTATCTGTGAGCATGCTCCCTGCCCCATGAGAACATCCTTAAATCTTTGCAATAAGGCTTATTCAGTGCCAAGCGGGCCTTAGGCCTCAGCTCTGACTAAAAGTTGGTGAGGAAAATCTCTGCCTTGTTGTGTTCCCAGGATGGATTTGTTCTGGGCTTTTATGGCTAATCAGATGCTTTGGGGCAAATCAGGTAAAGGTGCCTCTCTGGGTTGGACACATCATTCTGCATGGGTTGGCAAGTTTGCATGACGGCCCTGCAAAAGGCAACTGTCTAATCCAAAGGCTATTTGCATTTTGTCATTGCCTGTGATAGGTAAGTTCTCCTCTCCACGGCCCAACATACTTTGGTTTCCCTCACTATAGGACCACTGATGGCTCTATGGATCACTACAAATGCTCCTGTCAGGAAAAACCCCTAGTTTGAGCCTGCACTGAATTATCACCCATTTATACTCCATTTTGGAAATTGGTAGGGATGTAAAATATTTGTTAACATAATCTGAATTCCATGAACCCTCATATGTAAAACTTGTACTAAACTGTTGTCCAAATTGTTGTATTAAACTGTTGTCATATTTACAAGACTTGGAGTTCCTGAGCCTGAGTCATGATCTCTTCCTATTAATTCTCAAATGTCTCAAAGGACAAAGTTTTAAAAAACCTGATTTTCAAAAGAGATGAATTTGTGAATATTCTTAAATAAGTGCTGTTGGAAGAAAGGACTTAGACTAGGTCCTCAGGGACACAGTCATCATCACACTCCTGCGCTCATTGCCAGCAGAAGCAGTGTCTGCCTTTCTCCCATGACCCTCCCTTTCCTCCTCTTTCCTCCCTGCCCCAACATGAGACTGAGTGTCTTCTGGGGAAAAACAGTTCTTGATCTTCCTGCCAGCAAAAGTGGATAATGTGCTAAACATTGACCCCTCATGGCTCTTGGCTCACTGCTTTCACTATAAAGATTCTCTGGGTGGATAGGAAGGGAGAGGAACAGCTAATAGGTTGCTTCCTGGAAAGGGTCTTGATAACATCTGGAAGCCCTTAGGACTGTCTTCCTTTCATATCCTTTATTCCCCAAAACCACAGTGGCATGTCTTGGCAAGGTGAATAGGATAAGAAGATGGTTCCTGTAGATGGTGGAGATAGGGGAGAGGAAGGGCTGGAGTGTTATCTTTGTGAGTTATGACAACATCCTTCTTCTCACCTCTACTCTGGGGACCTGGAATTCATGAGTCCCAGGTAAATATTTGTCCTTTCCTTATGTAGTCTATTAGGCTAGCTGTAATACACTTATTTCACTTTAGAGTCACTAGGAGTCAGTGTCATGCTCCGCCAGTTATTACACTATTGACTATTCAAAAGAAGTTAGTATGGGAGTGTTTTTATCATAGGAATCAGCAAATACTACACATTCTATGATTTTTTAAAGGCCAATTTACCAGCACACTAATGCCTAGGGAAATTAAAATCAGCTCACATCCAAGCTAGGTACAAGATGATTGCTTGTAATGTAAACACTGTGGAGGACGAGGCAGGAAAATCCCAAGTTTGAGACCAGCCTGAACAGTTTAACAAGCTCCTGTCTCAGAATAAAATACAAATGGGTAAGGATGGGCAGCTCACAGTAGAGTGCTGTCTAAGCATGCCCAAATGCTCAAGATCCCCGTTTCAGTTTCTAGCCCCCACAACTCTCTCTACCCAATCGTTTCACACTCGGTCTGCACTCCTGGCCAGTTAATTTAGATTCTCTGTGTGTGGGGTCCAGGCATAAATAGTTTTTAAAGTTTCCCAAGTAATTCCTATATGCAGCCAAAGTTGAAATCAACTTGCCACCTAACCCCCTAATTTATACCCAGAAGTTGTCTGAAAGGAGCAAAATGGCTCTTCCCAATTCAGAAGCTTCTGGAGAGTGAGGAGTGGTTCCTGAACCCTAGAAAAAGCCCAGCTTTCTCTGGAGAGAAAGAACCTGCAAATGAGAGCCTCACATCCATGCTACTTTGTCCCTCTTCCTGTCTTCCTGTGGCCACACTTGCCTGTATCTATCATTTCCTGCCAGGTACTGGCAATGCTTTCTAGGAACTGACTTCTAACATGTGGCCCCACTTCTCAAAGTGAGGCTTGTTGGGAGCAAGTTCATTGAGTGTATAAATGGGGTGGGAACAGTCTCGAGTGAGTGGTACAGAGCTTTCCACCTAAGCACAGTGGCTCGGAACTGAGCAAAGCTGTTGCTATTGAGATAGAGTTGATGTTTGTGGTACAGAATCAGAAAGCATTTACATGTTGGGTTGTCAGAAAACCACCGGCCTGGGGTTCTTCAAAGTTAGGCCTGGGGCCTCCCCTTAAAAGTCCTTGGCCCTTCTGCCTCTGGGCCAGATGTGGCAGGAGGAAACAGTGGGGGCCCTCCCCCCAAGAGGGAAATAAGTAAGAAAAATAGTTTACAGAGTGCTTTCACAGGCATGATCTCATTTGGGTTGATGACCCAGGGGCTCTTGAAAGGAGAAGGAAGTGGGGAGCTTGGGAATTCAAATTGCATCTCCATTGTCTTGGGAAACCCTTTCCGGCAAATAGGAGTCAGCAAATCCCCACCTTGCAGTCCCTCCTCCTCAGGCCAGGAGCATTTAGAACTAATTGAATCACTAGATTAGCTAATGGAGCTTCCATTAAGACCAGGAGGTCCCAGAGGAGAGGCCATTGAAGAACAACACAAAGACCCACACCCAACACCAGCATCATCTCAGCCCCCAGCGCCTATGCATTGGTCTCCGCATCTGGTTAGACCCTGTCAGATACTCCTGTGTCTAAGTGGTTGAGGATAGGACTAATTTATGCTCTCCATTTATTTCAGTTGTTTGTCACAAGGAATAATACATAGTGCATATTCTTAATGCAAAAATATTTATTTTTCTTCTGAGTTTGCTTTTAGGGCAATCTTCCTCTTTTGGGTAAATTGAACCATAAAATAAGAAGCCCCTCTCCCTGCCAAAGGTTCTGAGGTTGGCTGCTAGAAGAGTTGGGACAAAAACTCTAGTCTTCTGACTTATTTTCTTTCCATTCAGATAAATAGCTTCTTTCATGGGGGTGGATGGGATTCTGGCTGGGTTTAGTTGTTCAGTCTGTTTTTTGGATGTCACTGGTCACCATACTTTAATAGTGGGTGAGGAACCACAGTGAGGAAGGTCACTGTGGTCCTGGGACAGCGGGAGCTGAAGGGAGATGCCTGGAACAAGAGTGCCAGGTCCAAGGCTATGGGCTGAGTGAGAAAAGGGTACAGACTGGGACCAAATAAAGGCAGAACCTACCCCAAGGGGTGATGGAGAACATCAATTCTCATAATTACTGTAGTCTTTTCTCAGCATTTTATTCAATCTTAAGACCTAGAATCACCATGACTATCACACAGCCCCTGCTCTGTTAGCTCCTGGCCTCTCTCTTACCCTCTTCAAACCCTCAGGAACTTGCATCCCTAAGGGAGGACACAGGGTCTGACTGTCTCTCATTCCTTGACTTTCACCTGTTCTGTCTTTTCTCTGTCCTCTCCACAATCTGGGTTTCTTAGGAGGTGACAGAGTTGGCTTCTGAGGACAGAGTTTTTCATGTCTGAGGCTTCTAGTGCCCAGCAGTCAGTATTCTAAGTTGATTCTCTCAGAGAGCTTTGACTTTCCCTTTAAAAAATAATGTATTTGCATCTTACCATGATAATATCACATGGAAAAAAATAGAAAATATAGAAAAGCACACACAATATAAAAACATCATCTGCCACTATCTGGGAATAACTACTATTCACATTTTGGTGAATTTCTTTTCCAACTTTTAAACACACACATATACATGTATGTTAATATACGTTTGTACATGTACATATATTTATATGCTTTATACACATATACAAACTCAGTACCTATTTTCCAAAATCCTTGGGGCTAGAAGTGTTTCAGATTTCTGAGTTTTTTGGAACTAGGAATATGTGACATATGGACACATGTCACATAATGCTTTGATCAGGCTTGGTAGTCCCATATGATTATAAGGAGCTTAAAATGCCTATCACCTTGGATGGCATAGCTGGCTTGGTCTGTTGGTACCCTCTGATGTTTGTACACTGTTGAAGTTGCCCGATAGCACATTTCTCACAATGTATCCCACCTTGGCCATTGGAGCTTCCAAATCCCAAACTGATCATCACGTCAGCATTCAAAAATTTTGATTTCAGATTTTTGGACCTGGGTATAAATCCACATAGGGTAGTGTGTGGATTTGTGTGTACATGTTAACATGAGCAAAACAGAAATGAGGGCAAATGTTGAGAGGCCTCTTTTCAAAGAAAATGGTTCAAGGACAGAAGGAGCCAGCCATTACTGGTAGGGTACTCTTTTTAGCCAAGGAAGCTAGCCCTTAAACTGAGTGACATCCTATCTCCAGCATGGGTGGTCTTGCTCTAGACATTTCAGTGACTATGGGCTGTTACTGCATCAGTGACAACCAGTGTCTCTGTGGGCAGCTGGGTGGTGGAAAACACTCTTGGGCCTCTTTAGTAGAAGTCAGGTAGATGTGTAGACACAGTTTCTTCATCCGTCGAATAGAGACATTCACGGTACCATTGCAGAGGGTTTGCATTTATATCTGCAAGCAGATCCTGAGATAGGGGTTGGGTGCAGGTGGTTTGTTATGGAGCAGGCAGTAGGGGGATTATCAGGGGGTCCCTGGGCTTCTAGAGCAGCTGAGCAGAGATACCAGAAGATGCTGCCTGGACACCGGGATGATGGCCCTCTCCCGCTGTCTTCTACCCTGCCAGTGGAGAGTTGCCCTTGGGAGTGTAAACTGGGCTGTGTTCTGGGCTGCTGTTGCTTGCCTGAAGCCAAAGCCACAGTGACAGAGAAAGTCTTGGAGGTGGGAGGTGGCGAATTTCTGAAGCAGGACATAGGGTGAGTCTGAGTTGCAGTGGTGACCAGGATCAGAGGTGGCCCTGGCCACAGTTTGAGGTCTTGCTGCATCTCCTAAGATGCCTCTGGATGGGTGAAAGGCCCTAAGAGGAAAGGAGGAGAGAAACTGAGGGTGTGATCCACATTCATACAGCCCTCGGTAGGGAGAAGACTTCAAGCCAGTACTGTTCTGAGGTCTCTGACTCTCTCTCTCTCTCTCTCTCTCTCTCTCTCACACACACACACACACACACACACACACACACACAGAAAGAGAAAGAAGGAAGAACCAGGTAGAGAAAAGGAAGAGCAAGACATCACAGGCCTTCTGCCTCCTGAACTTCAACCAGGTTGCACTAGAGCGGGCGTGCCTTAGCCCTCCCGGGAGCATCCGGCCAGCCATAGTCTTGACCCCCCGTGACAATCACTTCCTAGGAGAAGACTGGCTTTTCCGCATGCTGCGTGTGCTGTAGTGAGTCAGAAATGTCCTGATGCTGGCCCCAGATAGGTGGGCAGGTCTCAGGCAGCATGTCCATCCCCAGGAAGGACACTCAGCATCACTGGCATATGTGGTACATGGTTGGGACACAGGCTTTAGCCACAAACTCATAACTAAACTAGAACTGTTCTAAGCCTTAGTTTGTTCAGGCATAACATGGCTCAAATTCAAAATAATATCATGAGTCTCTAGTATGAGTGTGTTCACAGAAGACATCTCTTCCCAAGTATGCGTCTCAGTGTAGCTTCACATGGGCAAAGTGGGAGTCTTTACACCAGATTAATTGGCAGATACGAGTCATAGCCTTTTAATTTGGAGATCCAAGGGTTACACTACTGCCCTCGGGGAATCGCAACCCTTCTGCATGGAACAGACAGCTAATGAGAAAGCGTTTTGTGCATGGTGTGGAGCCCTTTGCTGGTGTTTCAATTTGGCAGTGGCTCTGAGTCCACCACTAGGAGGCTCCACGGACACATTGGGCTGAGCCCTCTCAGATATTCTGGTCATTTTATCTGTTCTCTCTTCAAGTTAATGAATGATTGCTAGACTCTTAGCAACCTTTTATAGATATAGGCTGAAATGTCTCCTCAATCTCTTCCCCCTTCCCCTGTTCCTGCAGCCCCAACCGCCAAGAGCCAGCCTGCTACCAAATTGCCATGCCAGCAATTTTCTCAGCCGCTTAAAAGGCCATCAAGACAGCATCAAACTGCCTGTACATGCTAAACTCAAATGCTTATGGAGCAGAGCCCAGAGTGGGATGCTAAATTGGATTCTATCAAATCAACATCAGCTGCGTGCAAGCCGCTGCTAATGAAAGGCTCCGAACGATGGTGTTCATTGCTGTGAAGAGATGACTCGGAGCTGAGAATGGATAGTGGCTTGCTCTCACTGGGGAGCGAAGGAGGCACAGGGGAGTGGACTGTGCCTGGAGGATGTTGGAGGAACAAAGGGAGGAAGGAGGAGGCAGAGGAGGATTGGTCTCTATTCTTGGAATGGATATAGATACAAGGAAAGTCTTTCATATCCACTTGCTTATTATACACACACACACACACACACACACACACACGCACACACGCACGCATGCACGCATACACACACACCACACCCTAGAAATATATCAACATCATGAAGGTAGGTTCAGTCAAATGTGGAGATAAAGTCCACCTTTGAACCCCAAAATAACTCCTACATTGCTCCCAACCCCACTGGCCCCATCCCACAAGCTCCTCAGGCCTGAGTGGTGACCACCATACTTGAAGGAGAGGCAGCATGGAAGTGCTGTTCTCAAATTTGCTGGAGAATCTTGGTTTCCAGACCTGGACTTTCGCCATCTTTGTTCCAGGTCACATAGGCCTGCTGCTTCCATCTTCTTCTTGGCATGTGTATTAGTTTCTCTAGCTGCTATAACAAATTGCTACACAGTTAGTGGCATAAGCAACACATATTTATTATCTTACCAGTTTTAACTCAGAAGTCTCACATGGGTTTTGGCAGTTGAAAATCAAAGTGTGGACAGGGATGCGTGTTTCTCCAGAGGCCACAGGGAGGCTAGCTTGTTTGATTTTGCTATATTCTAGAGGTCACTCGTAGTGGGTGGCTTTTCACCCTTCCCTTTGTTTTCTAAGTCAACATTGCCCCATTTCTCTGGCAGTCTTTCTAGAGTCATTTATCATCCTGGCTGCAGCTGAGAAATATTCCCTGGGATCCTGATGGTTAGCTTGGGTCTGCCTGGCCAATCAAAGAAACTCTGTTTCAAAGGCCTCAACCTTAATCACATCTACAAAGTTCCTTTTGCCACATAAGGTAATACAGTCACAGTTCTGGTGCTTACTATCTACATGTCATTCGGAAGGGTCATTTTGCCTATATAGCTGCATAAACTGAAGCCTTGTTGCTTAGATTCTTTTCATTTGGCAGAAATTCCTGGTAATCAGAATGGAGCCAGATGCGATCAGAATTCACAGCCTTGGATGCCATGGCCGTGGGCAGACAACACTGATGAATTGGTGCCTGTGGGCACCAGTGCCAAAGTCTGCACCAGCTGGAACGAGGAGAGAGAGCCTGTTGGCTGAGGGCACCTTTGTCTCTTTCCAGTGATGATGCTGCACCTTGGATGAGACTTTATGGGTTTCAAAGCCATGTGTATAAGGGTGGTGTGCAGCTGGTTGGTCTTGGGAAGATTAGACCCATATTGCAGAGAGGAGAACTGGGGTGCAAGATGGGTCAGGGTTTCCTCAGTGTTACTGATGGCTTTGTGACAAAATCTGGGACTTAATTTCTAGATCAAGGTACTATTCAGCTGGAGGAAACATCTAGAGATGGTTCTGGGCCATCTCACAGTGATTTAGGCTGAAGCTGGTGAATATGCAACACTTAGGATCACAAGTGGAAGGAACTCTGTGGATGACATACTAATGTCTGTCATTTCATAGGTGCCTTAATATTTGATGTGTTTACATAGTGGGCCCTATGCTGCCATGGAACATAGCATCTGACAGGCTTATATCCAAGCTTACTTCTGTCCAACCCTATACCCACAGATTAGATTTCCTATGAGCATTCTGCCTCCTGAGTGCTGGGATTACAGGCATGATCCCACGCCTAGCTATAGTTTTCAGATGTAGCTAATTTAGTTCTCAAAATGGCATTGTGATGGTTATTTATTTTGTAGTGCTAGGGACTGAACATAGGGTCTTATTTATACTAGGCAAGTGTTTGACCACTGAACTGTACCCTCAGAACTATACCCTGCAATGGTTTAATTTTATGTATCAACTTGGCTAGACCACAGCACTGCTATTTGGTTAAACTATAGTCTGGATGTTGCTGTGAAGGTATTTTTAAAAAGTGAGATTAACAGTTAAAAAGGTAGCCTTGGGCTGGGGATTTAGCTCAATGGTTCCGTCACCTGCCTTGCAAGCACAAGGTCCCTAGTTGATCCCTAGTAACCACATACAACACTGCTGGGCATGGTGACTCATGACCACCAGCAATCAGTACCACATGCCATAGTGCTAAGCATGGTGGATCACATCTGTAATCCCAGCACTCAGGAGGCAGAGGATTGTTGAGAGTTCGAAGCTCGCCTGGGCTACACAGTGAGTTCAGGCCCAGCCTAAACTACAAAGTGAGACCTTGTCTCAAAAAAACTTTTTTAAAAAAGATAGGCTTTAAGTAAAGCAAGTTACCCTGTGAATGGGCCTCATCAATTCAGTTGAAGATCTTATGAAAAAGACTGTGGTCCCCCAAGAAAAAGAGATTCAGATTCAAACCACCCTTGGACTCAAGTCTGCAGCAGGGACTCCTACTGGAATTCTTACTCTGTCCTGCAAATTTCAGACTTATAGCCCTCACAGTCAGGTGAACCTATTCTTTAAAATAAGTCTCTCCTCCTTTCTGTCTCCCTCTTTGTCCCTCTGTTGTTTGGGGATCTCTAATACAGTCATTTTGAAGCAGGGAGGATGATCATGTATGTCAGTGTCACAGATGAGGAAGTGTTCAGACTCTTTCTCACCCTACATGATGACAGTATTCATTAACTCCCACACTCTATAGTCCCAGCTTTCTGTGCACTGAGATTGGTTCTATGACTAGTTCTGGGCACTGTAATATGGGCAACATGACATATCAGAACTATAACTGTCTTGGAATTCTCAAGTACTTAATTAATATTTACCTGAGTGGAGAAGACACATGGAGGCCTCTGAGAAGGAATCCTTGGCTATCTAGAGCCTTGGTTCCCTGGCCATTCTGTGGAAGATCACTCCCATGGGATTGGGCTGGGCAAAAAATAAACTTTTATAGTCTTAAGTCACTTGCATTTTGAAGTTATTTGTTTGAACAAATGGCCCACTCTGACAACTGATTGTCTAAAGTTGCCCAACCAGTAGGGGGCAGTTAGGACTCAGACTTAGGCAGTCAGGCTTCCTCACTACCATTGAGCAGCTGTCTGGTGGAAGGGGAGTAAATGAGAGATAGTAATGTATAATAGACTTGGTACTTAGTACCCTCACCCCATACCTAAGAGTTGTTAATGTAAAAAGTTGTTTTTTTGTTTGTTTTTTTTTCCCTTTAAATCTGACAGTGACTCTTGTGATATTGTTGTGGAAACAATGAAGTATTGTCAGCTGAATGGTGGCTTCCTCGCTGGTTGAACACTTTTCCCAAGATGAGTTGATTAATGAACTGATGTCAACTAGAAAATCCCTAGTGCTGGGTCACAGAACTTGTCCATTTCCCTGAAGAACCATACAATGTGTCTGTCTTCTTTGACATTTTATCCTCTCCATGAAGACATAGGAGGCATGCTTAGCAAATTGATAGATGGAAGAAAGTGCTAATAGTTGTATGACAAAGTGAAGTTTCCAAAAAGGTCTGGGCAGGCCAGAACAATGGACTCAAACTAACAAGATAAAATGTAGAAGGTATAAATCAAAGTCCTGCCTTTAGTTTAAAAATGATCTGAATGAGCACAGGATGAGGGAGGCTCAACATAATAGCTTATGTAGGAAAGTCATGGGGTTCTTGTAGTGTGTTCGACTTGTATGAGTCAAGAGTATGACATCCTTTTTAAAAATGAAGAACACCATTAACAGAAGCCTCAAGTCCAGTCTGCAGTCATTCACTCAGCTGCTGTATATTGATTGCTTACTTTGTGCTGGACATTGTGCTGGGTGCTAAGGGTGAAGCGGGAGGGGAGACAGCTGCATCCTGTTCTTGTGTGTCTGACCTTTAGGGACAGAATTATCCTGGGAATTGCAGCCAGATGGTAAAGAGCTTGGAAATCATGTAATATGAAAAGTGATCCAAGGAATAATGAGATTTAGGGGAGCTTTGTAAATAGGAAAGGTCACAGCTTCCAATAAATTCTCTACATTTTAGAAGCAGAAGGAGGACCAATGGCTAAGGAAGGATGACTGAGTTCTGTGCTTAGCACTCACTCATCCGCTTTTCAGCAGCTCTAGAGGAGATAGTATTTAGGAAACAACTTGTAGGTGTTCATACAGCTGACAGTGGGTGAGATGGGATCTGAACCTCATCTGTCTGGATTGAGTCTTGTGTTATTTTGTGCTCACCACCTTGACTTTGATTGGATAAGACTGTTAGGATCCCCCAAAGGGATTCCTCATTCCTGCCCATGTGGGGTAGATTTGGATGTCACAACTCTACTCCTGCTCTGGCTTCATCTGCTATATTCCAGCCCCAAATTGCTGGGAGAACCTTAAACAGGTTATTTTTCTTCCCATGCTAGAGCCTTTTCACACTTCCATTCAGCAGCCCCATTCCATAGCTAACTTCTGACCATCTTTCTTGCTTTAACCAAAATATCCCTTTCCACACAGAAAGTGATTCCCAATGCTTAACATTGGATTAGGTGCTCCTCTTATAGGTCCTCAGCACACTCAGGTTGGCTGGCTTTGTGTTTGTCTGAGGTTCCCAATGGACAGGGCCTGTGTCTGTTGTATATTCCATCCTAGTCTCATAGCTGAGTACATAGTGAGTACTTATGAAAGGCTTTGAGGACTGACCATGTTGTATAAGAGCGAGGGATACTCTGGTGCTGTGGAGCATTTTATATTCACTAGGCTTTGTACCTTGTCATCTTCCTTCATAGTGCTTAGCCCTGCCTCCCTGGCTGGTGTTGGTTCAGAGTGGGCAGTGTCATGGGCACTGAGCAGGGAGTGGCCACCAGACCTGCAGTCTTCTCCGCTGTGCTAGAAACGGGGTGAGAAATGGCCACAGAGCTGAAAGTGACTTAGAGGGGATAATGAAATGCCCCAGTGACCTCAGTGATTATCTGGGCTGCCCCCTTCATCTCCTCCCTCTCCCAGAATCCCCAGGGCTCTGGCCCCTCTCGAGATGGGGCTGCAGTTCATCACTGATCCTCCCCATGTTCTTGGCTTGACTTCCTGACCAGGAGGCAGCTGGGAGAAAAGAGGGTTAATGATGAGCCCTGCATGTGGGGTGGATAGAGGATGATGTCAGCCAGGCCGCAAAGCAGAGACAAAGGCCCCTAATTGCTCTTTTCCTTCTTGTCAGAAAGTGCAGTGGCTGACTCCATAGTTACTGTAATAAAGGGCTGCAGACAGGGAAGGACGCCAACTAATGAGAGGGCCATAGTTCAGTGAGAAGAGGAAGTGGGAAATGAGGAAGGCTTAGGATCCTGGAACTGAGGCCTCTAGAGGGAAGGTAAGTGCAGGGGGCAGTCCCCTGGGTTGACTGGGCCGGCAGGGAGGTATCTGCAGGAGCAGTGGCCAAGGTACATTTTAGATGCCTTCACTGTGGGAGCTTCTGGTCTCCTCTGCAATATGACAGAGTTGCAAAACGTCATGAGAGGTACCATCTATGAGGAAAAAACTGGGCCTGGATGGCCGGGTGGCTTTGTCATTAGGCCAGATGCCTTCCTTCCTTGGTTTGCAGGAAATTCCCCTGCATGTGGGTTATTCTTATGAATATTGTATGATTGCTCTCAATTGAGCAATTCTCCTTCCAGAATCTATCTCAGGATCAAACTTCCAAGGGTGGAAAGTCTGCTCATCCATCCCTAAGCAGTTGGGCATGTTTTAGCTATCTAAAGGGCTGGGTGTCTTTACTGGTCTGTATTCCTCTAGTTGAAGAGCCACTGCCTCAGTTCCTAGCAGATCCAGGATCTGTGTACATCCTCATATACCTGTGCACACACCATGTTCTCAGCCTGCTCATGTCTGTGTGCTCCATGTGCCATGTACATGGTGCCATTGAGCTCCCCATTGCCCTACACATCTGGATTGCCAGCCATTCTCTACCCTTGAAAGCTCACTGCCCGTCTTTTGTATGAAGGTTGTTTAGATAAGCAAACTGTGATATTATGCAGTGGAATATTATTTAGCCTAAAAAGGAAGGAAATTTTAACATATGCTACTACATGGGAGCACTGTGAGACAAATGGACAAATATTGTAACTCCTCTAATATGAGGAACCTACTTGTTCCTTTTGTCCTGCAAGACATGCCGGAAACCATGCCTGGCCTTCCTTCCTGTTTTCAGTGGCCTCTCCTCTCTGCTCGGTGGCTGAGGACAGGGCCTCCAGGACCCCAGAAAGTGCTTGCACTCTTGAATCTATTTTTCCAAACTTCAAGCCACCTCAGTTACCCAAAGTGATGAGTTTGTCTCCCTGCAGTACATCAGGCCAAGGTCCCACCTCGTGCAGTGTCTCAGGGACTTCCTGAACATGATATTCTCAGCAGTGGAGGAAAGGCAAAGACATGCAGAAGCTCTAGTTTCACTGTAATCGGAGAAAGGGCAGATCCCCCAAACCAGAATGGATAGTTCCAAGTTCCAGAAGATACACTAAAATTCGGGATCCAGGGACAAGTTGGGTAGATGTTCAGAAAAAGGAGGAACAAATTGAGTAGTAACTAACCTACTTAGTTACTTTTGTCTCATTGCTGAGACAAAATATCTGGCCTGAACAGGCGTGGTGGCTCACGCCTATAATCGCAGTACTCGGAAGGCAGAGGCAGGAGGATTGCTGTGATGTGAGTTGGAGGCTGAGCTCAGGACCAGCCTGAACTACAAACAAGACCTTGTCTCAAAAAACCTAAAAACAAAAACAGAAACCTGGCCTGGAAAATTAAAAACAAAACAGGTTTATTTACTACAATTTGTAGAGATTTCTGTCCATACTTGGCTATCTCCAAAGGAGAGTGGCACAGAGCAGAGCGATGTCACAGAGAAGAAAAAGTTTTTGACAACCGCACAGTAGCAAAAGCAACAGGGGACCTTAACAGCATCATTCTGCCCCCTTTGTCTTATCCAGAGTACCAGGAACAGCCTGGTGCTGAACCAACCAGTGGAGTGATTTAGTAATCACCCACGCTAATCCCAGCATCACACACTTTAGATTCAGCCACTTCTGAAATAGCCCTGCGATCGTATGAAGCTCGGTGGTGGTGGGGTATTTAGACACAAACCACAACACTACTCTACTTACATTCACAAAGACAGGAAAGAGTAATGATTTCCATGGGCTGGGAAAAGGGAATGGGGAGTTGTTTAATAGCTATAGTTTCAGCTTCACAGAATAAATGGATTTATGGAGATGCATAGTGGTGATAGCTGTAAAAGATTATGACTATTTAGTACTGATAAACTATACACTTAAAATGGATAAAATAGAAAATAGATCAAGAAATGAGTGGAGGGATAAGGAAAGGGAAAAGGATGAAAAAAGGACTTAGGATGTACCATGTACACGTATCAGCTGCCTGTAGAAACAGAAACATTATGTACTACAAACATGGACTAGTAAATAAAATAGTCATATTTAAATGGATAAAATAGCAAATTTTTCATTATGTATATTGTATTATGATAAAAAGAGGACTCAATTTGTTCCTCCTTTTTCTGAACATCTACCCAACTTGTCCCTGGATCCCGAATTTTAGTGTATCTCCTGGAACTTGGAGCTATCCATTCTGGTTTGGGGGATCTGCCCTTTCTCCGATTACAGTGAAACTAGAGCTTCTGCATGTCTTTGTCTTTCCTCCACTGCTGAGAATATCATGTTCAGGAAGTCCCTGAGACACTGCACGAGGTGGGACCTTGGCCTGATGTACTGCAGGGAGACAAACTCATCACTTTGGGTAACTGAGGTGGCTTGAAGTTTGGAAAAATAGATTCAAGAGTGCAAGCACTTTCTGGGGTCCTGGAGGCCCTGTCCTCAGCCACCAAGCAGAGAGGAGAGGCCACTGAAAACAGGAAGGAAGGCCAGGCATGGTTTCCGGCATGTCTTGCAGAGTAAAGCACTGAGGGAGGGCTGTCCTGGTCAGATAGCTTTAGGGAATAGTGTAAGCCAATTTAAACCACTCCGTCTGTTGTGGGATCTCTCCGACTGAAACACAAATGTGTATGTGGCTCTCAGCCTGTGCTGCTTCCACATGCACCTCACTCTGCCATCCCCTGATGAGCACTGTGTCCCAGGAGCTGGGTTGCACAGCTCAGGCCTTGGGAACCTCCCGCCTGCATCCACACAGAAGGCCTGACTCACACCTCACAGGGACCCAGCCCCTGGAGGGGCCAGGGGTCTTGAGGGTAGCCGGTTCCTCCACCTGCCTTGCTGCAAGCCCTCTGCCCATCCACCATGGCTCATGCTGCGGGCGGGCAGTGCGCTGTGCTCAGCAGCCATCCCTTCTCATCGAAGGCTCGTTTATCCTCTGCACTTCTTCGGTTCTCTTTTGTACCCCACTCTGGCCCAAGCACTATAATTTATTCACAGTTCTGCATCTCTACCCTGCTGCTCTCAGTCACTGATCCCATTCGTATTCTGCCTTGCATTATTTAAGTCTTGAAAATGTTCTGGCCCTGAAATGAGGAGTGAGTGACTTATTAATCTGGGGTATTACACACACACACACACACACACACACACACACACACACACACACACACACACACACACACACACACTTACTTCAGTGGGCTTTGCAGCCATTCTCATTCCATATTGCTCTTCCTTTGTTGGGAATAGCAGAGGCCACCGGAAGCCCAAGGGCCTGAGGTGCGGACACCTGGCTCCGGTGTTGCAAACTCTTTGGACCCCTCTGAGTCGGAAGGGCCACAGTGAAGGGTGAGGGTCCACGTGCCGCTCCTGCTTCACCTCTGTTCTCCCCGGTCCTCCATCCCTTTTTCTGGCCAGTGCCCTCATTTGTAAAGTGAGGCTGTTGGACCAAGTGGTTTCCTAGGTCCTTCCAAGGGGAAATCAGTTAAGGCGAAGTCAGTTTTACTTGTTGACTCATGTATCTTTCAAACATATTTTGAAACCTAACAAAGAGCAACTGCACAGACTGCAAACATTTTGCAGTAATAGGAAACCTAACCTTGTCCAGTGAAGAGATTGTTTAAATGTGTTGTATTTATATATAAGCTTTATTTCTAAAATGCTTGCAGTACATTTTCATAGCAGCCTCCCCAGTCTATTTCCAGGAAGTAAACTGAGCAGAGTGAGGGTTCCAGTATGCAGATTTGGACACTGGAGCCCAGAGAGGATGCATGAGCTCCTTCAACCATTGAGTGCACAGTGACAGGGACTTAATCCTTCTGAGAATGTCTCCAGTATGATATTCTGAGCCTTTGTGCTTCATCTGGTCAAGTGCACTGTATCCTTCTCCTAGTCAGACACCCAGTGTCATCCAGGCCAGATGCCTGGTAGCCATCCTAATTTTTATTACTTCATTGTGACCAACTTCCAATCAAACACTGACTGATTTCCTGAGAATTCCTCAAATCCTTCTCCTTTGTGCCTCCCCTGGACTAGACTTTTGCCACAGAATCCTAACTAGACTCCTTATCTGAGGCTTCCTCATTCCTCTATTTAAATTTGTCTGTTCCCTACCTCTTTTCCCACCCTTAAGTAGTTCTCATTATTTATTGAGTAAACTCTACATTTTCTGGCATGGAGTTTGAGAACTACAGCCCTTATCTTGCTTATCTATCTGTGCCACATCTTATGTTTTCATAATCCTGGACCAACAGTACTTCTTCAAGCAAGCTACACAATTTTCCACCTTTGTGCTTTTGCTGGTGCTATTTCCTCTGCCACAACAATCAGTCTTGGTCTCTTTTTGGCTCACTGCTGCTCCTTGTCTTTTAGGACACAGCTTATATCATGCCCTATAGCTGGATTAGGTGGAATTCTTCTTTGCACCTTCTTCTTAGGTCCTGACACCTAACATGGGATTTTCTGATATAGATAGAAATGATATGGCTACTTATCTATCTCCACAGGACTTTGGTTTCTTGAGAGCAGGACCAAACCTCATTAATTTTTGTAGCTTCCGTACTGTTACTGTAAAGCAGAACAAAGTTTGTGTGTGGTAGGAGTCTTAGTGAAAATATTATCTTTGATTTTATTCTCAGAATAGTGGAGGGAAGCAAAATGCCTAAGGAAATAGGATGTCCTAATAAACATAATGTTTCTTCTTTTTGTGTTCATCCCAGGGGCCTCTTCCTAAAGTGTTTCCCTGAGGTTCAGGTATTCAGTCAAGGTCAGCCATACCTGCTCAATACTTTCTGTAGTTCTGAGTTCAAGACTGTGGATGCCACCCCTGAAAAGAAGCTTTTTACTTGACCAGTAGAAAATCTCTATTCCAGATGTTTGGGCGACTCTGGAAATTGGTGTCCTTGACTACAAGGAAGCACTGGTGATAGATCCTTGCTTTTCATCCTGGGAGGGGAGGACATAAAGCTCCATGGTGGCCCTCAGATTTCCTTGTCTCCTTCCCAGCAGTGTGGTAGAGGGGCAAGGGGGGCAGACAGTGCATGTGTGAGTCACACTTGTTTTCCCCTACTGCTTAGGGAGAGTGAATCAGTATTGGGATAGAGTCCAGCAGCAGCCAAGGTCGACCAGAAGTAGCAATCATCTTTCCCTCCCCCAAGGACACTTCATCCCTGTCTATCCATGGGCCTAACAAAGCAATCACTGCCTCCCACTGTTTCAATCTTTTACTCAATCACTTAATGATTTCTTAAGTCCGGGTGGCAGAGCCACCGCCCCAGTATTAACACAGACTATAATTACCCATCCTATTCCTCACCACTGCGCCTCCTGTTTAGAGCTCTTAACTGGACCAAATTTCACCCGTTTTCTTACTGTGGGCATAAAAAGGACTGAGGGCTGCTAATCACTGCCTGGGGTCTTGGAGCAGCCAGCCATAAACTGCAATATCTGCTCATTTATTTCTGTTCATTCAATTGCCTTCAAATTGCTCTGAATGAATTCTTGGGCTGCAGAAGAAGCTGTGCAGGCTTATTTTCATTAGCATGGACACTGAACAGAAAAAAGGGGAGAGAGGGGGAAAGGGGGACTTGGTTGTTGGAGTGTTCTCTGGCTGTCACCCCTGGGTTGTCCCTGTGCTGCACAGACCTCCTCCTCTGTGCAGTCCGGTGTTGACTGCTCCTGAATCTTCTGTGGAGAACATGAGTCTCCTTGATACACATTGCTGCCCCCGGTAAATGTATGACTTAATGGCTCCATGATGAAAAGGAGAGCTAGCCATGTACTTCTTCCAGCAAAGCTGGGCTGGCAGGAGAAAATGGTATTATCTGACCATGGTTTTATTTTTTCATGGTGAGGAGCTGGAGAAGCTCCATCAGAAGAGACATGGCATCCGCGGGTCCACTGAGCAGGCCTGCATGATCAGCCACACAGTATCCCTAAAATGTGGATGGCTTTCTCTTTATCATTAGTACTACCTTCTGAGGACCACCTCATCCTAGCACCCCTGTGCTAAAGAAAGCTTCTAACGCCAAGGGATTTCTCTGCTCTGACTTCTTTCTTGAGTTCTTGACTTGTGGTTTTTATCACTGAGGAATTTGGATGTGAGTCTTCCATATGTAAAGGAAACCTGTTTCTTTTTTGTTTGTCTTTACCTAGTTCTCTCTGCATTTTTAAAGTGGAAATTCATTGTGTAAGTCCTACTTCATTTTCCTTAGCCTTATGCTCTCTGAGTCAAATCATTCCCATGTTAAGGGTTTTAGATGCAAAACTTGAGAGCCAGAGGATTTCTGTTAACCTGCCCTCCCCAGGTTGACTATATTACCCTCTGTACAGACCAATGATACTTTTTAGATCCTGCCTAATTTCTCTCTTCCTTCTTTCAGAAGGAAAGTCGGGGTGTTTATGTGGCATAAGGGGCTGAACTGAACATTTTAAAGAGAGGTTCTTATTTTCTCAAGCTTTCCTTTCAGAGATGTAGGACAGATTAACACTCCAAATACTTGAATTTTTTCCCCTGAAGAACAGAGCAAAGGGAACTAGATCTGGGGAATATAATTTTCAGAAGCCAGTCCCCACATCTCTGCTCCATGAAGAATGTCATCCAGAGTAGATGAGGCCATGCTAGAAAAAATACTGGGCTTATAGCTAGGATACTGGGTTCTAGGACCAATGTTCTCAACTCAAAGTGGATAATCTTAGGCAAGTCATTGTGTCTCTCTTGGTCCTGGTGTCTGTCTATAAAACGTGGAAATCAGAGCAGTGAATTCTGAAATCATCTGTAGTTCTGACATTTAGGAAGAATAATCAGATAGCAGGATGTGGGTGGGCAGTGAATAACTGAGGTGAAGCTGTTGGCAGCCAAGACAGCACGGTAGAAGGAAAATGGGCCAGATGGGGATATTATGAAACAACCAAGAGAAAGTGGTAGAGAGGAGAGAGAGAGATCAACTTGCTAGATGTGTGATGTGTGTTTTGAAGGGGGAGGAAGAGAGTGGTTTAGTCCCAGTGCACTGAAGAGGCACAAACAACATTTCTGTTCTAAAGATGTAGCCCATTGCACAAGGCTGTTCAGGGCACTGACCTCTACCCAGTGTGTTTCTCCTATGGCCAGAGCTCTCATTTGAGCTCTCTGATAGGAGTCCTTTCCATCTGGTCAGCCAGCAGGCAATGAAACCTGTCTAACAGCTGAGCTCATCTTGCAGATAGATAATAAGTCCCTGTCAGCTTCAAGCAGCTTTTTTTTTTTTTTAACAAAAGAATCCAGCAGCCAACATTTTCCACTGCCTTTTCTCTCTTATGCCATGGAAATGGTGCATTAGACACAGGAGCTGGAATGGTTTGAAGAAGGATCAAGACTCTATTTGTTGTGTCTGTAAACATTTTTCCTCAGCTTCTCTGACCTGGTTGGATGTCTTCATGCCTTGGGCCCAGGCAAGTGAGTATCTTCGCAGTAGATGCATCTCCCTGCATTTTGTCTCTCCTGCCTCTTCTAGCGGAAAATGTAGTTGTGTCCTGGTGATGGACACTAGGCGAGGGCTGGAACCCTGCAGCTTATCGAACAATGCTTAGCAATGCTGCCATCTGAAATACACCTCAGGGGCAGAGGCATGGGAAGGACCAGGTTGACTCATGGCCTTTTCCCAGAGCCACAAGATTTCCTGGCGGCTAAGCCAGCTCTCATTGGAAAGTCAGGAGCAAGAACTTCCCAGAGGGCCATTCCTGCACTCAGCATGGCACTTTGGGCTTTGTGGCCCAATACTCTCAAGGTAAACTTAGCCATCAATGCCCTCAACTTCATCTACTTTTCCTCTTCTTTTTCTTTAGATTCTATCCACCTCATGATTGAAAATGGTACCTTCAATTTACATAATTGTCTGTATACATTATTACTTTACTTCATGGTATCTCTTGGAATGGCTACTATTATTATCCCACCTTATAGAAGAGGATGTTGTGGACCAAGAAGTGGTAAGTCATTTGTCACAGGTCCATAAAGGGTAAATATCAGAGCTAAAACTCAACACTAATTGGTCTAATGCCAATCATGATTTTGCTACCACGGTGAAGCAAGAGGGAACCTATTTTACAGTATACCAAGGATAAATTAATGCTTCTGTTTGTTCTGGTGTCCCAGGTGCAAGGAATCAGTGATAAACTACCATATGCTAGTGACTTTCCTCTTAAACATGAGTTCTCATCCATTCTGAAAAGGAGATTATCAGGAAGGACCTGGGACCACAGATTCTGGAGACCTTGGATCTGGTTCTGGTTTTACTATAGCTTATATAGTACATGACTGTGGAAAAAAATCACTTGATTCTTTCCAAAAAGGGAACATCTTACCCATGGCTACTGATTGAATTTCTTTTTTAAAAAATTGAAATCTTTATTAGTATATTACATATACACATCATGATTGTACTCAACAATGAGAATTTGTACCAGTATATGACACAATTTAATTCTCATTTTTTCCCATAGCCCTACCCACCCTACTACCCTCACCACCTATATACATAAACTTTGCTTCCTTTCTTTTTTGTTATATCATTATTTTCTTTCTTTAAGGTATTTAAAAAAAGTATCATTAAGCTGCAGTCAGGCATCTGGGTTCCAGTTTTAGTAATATGACATAATAGAAACCTTTTGACTTTCAGCAATAGTTTTAACCCTATAATCCTCAATTTATTCACCTATAGAATGGGTGTACTAATATTTGCCCTGCCAGTGAGGTTTCATTAGAATCAGTTTTGGTGATAGTGCTTTAAAAGAGGGAAATATCTGCATAAAATAAAAGTAGTGCTAATAGAACAGTTATGTGTAGGGTATTTCATGTGGAAAGCTTTGAATTCTTCAACAGAAAGGATATATTTAAGAGGGTTATTAAATGTGCCATATTTTACATGAAAATGAGCAAACCAGACTTTCTTTTCTGGTACTTAGAACTTCATGCTGTCATTA
The DNA here is from genome assembly GCA_004026965.1 of Petromus typicus. Taxonomy (NCBI): domain Eukaryota; kingdom Metazoa; phylum Chordata; class Mammalia; order Rodentia; family Petromuridae; genus Petromus; species Petromus typicus. The sequence goes on from PVIR01000206.1 coordinate 191,310, forward strand.
TAGCTTTGTTCATCATCCGCTTGCTATTGGAAATGATGAATTATTGGGACTACCCAATGCTTTATCTAGTCATCCCTCAAGCCATCCATGTGAGGATATTCTGGGGAAGATAAAAGAGAAAAGACTATGGAAGGATTGTAAAGTGAAGAGGATAGGAGCCATCTTAGCTTTCAGGTCCCAGAGATTGACACCATCTATTTCCCACCCTGATTATCTTCTGAATCTACCACAGAATCTCCAGGAAGGCTTTAAGTGACAGTGGGAGGATCATACTCAAACAGGCTTTTTTTGGTGGGGGGACTGCCTTAAGGGGATCATAGAGTCTTTGCATTAGTGTTGACTAAGTTTAAGATAGCATAGTGGGAATATACCTGGTGTGTTGTGAATATTTCATATGGAAGGAAGGGCCAAGCCAAGCACAGGAAGAGTTACTTGTGTAATCTATGAATGCCAAAAGTTATGAAGGGTGTGAAGTTTAATCTACTTAAAAACTAATAAGCTAGTCTGTTATTATTTCAGGTTTGCAGAAGGCATGTGATTCATGGATCAGAGAAGAAAGACAGCACTAGCCCAGTTGTCAGCTTATTTGTGTTAGAATCACAGTAGAAATGAAAAGCACCAGATAGGCACATGTGTATACAGAAAATTTCATTATAGGAGGGGAACCCTGTGTTTAAGGAACCCAATGCTTTTATAATGGGCAGTAATCATTTTTCTCAGTTCTACAGTTGAATGCTATATCTTCTAGGGCTGTTTGCAATACAAACATTCTTATAAAGGTAGCCTGGAACAAAGCCAATCAGCACCTTGCTTACAAGACTGACTCAGAGTCTGCACAAACTTCCAGTATTTGCCAATTTTACTATGTTTAGATGAAGAAATCCCAATTTCTTTCTTTTTCCCAACCCTTCCTTTGTCCAGCAGCTGTCTTCCCTCGGGCTTTGACTGTCTTTGAGTCCCGTGCTTCTGCCATCTAGACAACAGCAGTCAGACCAGCCATCTGCTACCCTACAGGGGACTTCCTGAGGACTTCCAAAAAGTAGTTTGTCTTCTTGCTCAGGGGACCCCACAGAAACTGCACCTGGAAGGTACATTTCTTCAGTTCTAGAAAGATGAAGACAAATTGCAGGCAATTTTGAGATAAGCAACTTAGGTGATTAGGGATGATGTCAGGGGAAAGATGGAAAGAACTTCACATGCAAGCGTCTGCTCGATTGTGTGGAGTGATGTGAGGAAGGGCATGTGGGGAAGCACCCAGACCTGAGCAGGTTGGGCTTATCTTGCCCTTCATGACAGAAATACTGGAGTGTTTCCTCCATCTTGACCTTGCTTGACCGTGCATTCATTTCTTGTTTTGTAAAATGGGAAGGAAAATGGTCTTTTGTTGTGCGGAAAATAAGGTTGTATTATATTTTAATGATCACCTAGAGTAGTGCCTTGCACATTAAGAAGAACTCAGGAAGATAGGCTATTTTTGAAACATAGAAAATTAGAGCTAGAAACAATCTTAGCTTCATGCTCAGATTCTCAATCAACAGAGGAGAAAATTGAAGTTCAGGCACAGAGGTGACTGCATAGACACAATACTAGTTACAGGAAGAATAGAACTAAGTAGGGGCTAATTAGAAGTGAGGTCTTTTCACACCCAAGTTGATGATATACTGATATCCACTTTCTTTCTGCTGCTTAGTTTATCAAATTAAGCTATAACTTTCTAGGTCAAAATTCACCCAGACTATTTAGGGACTAACAATATATTAAGGATCTGTGTTATTTTTAACATGCTTTAATCGTTATTATCATACAATGAGAAAAAGTAACACAAATTAGATTTCAAGTTTCAAATTTATGAATTGCTTAAAAGAAGGCCGAGGCATCAGTGACAGCTTTTCTGAAAGGAATTGTAACATTCTTTAAAGGCTTCCTGCTGATGTTCCTCTCACTTTGAATGTTGACATAAATGTCTAAATGCATATGGGATTTGTATTCTGGGGATCAAGTAAAGATAGCCATAAGTTTCTTATTTTCTAAAATTCTCTTTTAAGTGTCTGTAAGTGTGGATGAGAAAATTTATTACAACTCCCTACAAATAAATTACTCTTTTTTTTTAATAGCCCAGATGACAATGCCATTCTCTTCTAAGGAATCATACAAGACATTATTTTCAATCAAGTTACATTGATTAAATAATGATCTCTTGGCTGTCTGAGGTTAATCAGAATTAACGGCCTCTCAGAGTTTGTGGTCCATATAGAACCACTGCTGTTCCACTGGCTTGAAGTAGTTCTAGGCCTTAAATTGTAACATAATGTTTTAATTTTTAAATTGATATTATTGATACATTTTATATATTCAGTATGATTGTATTCAACATTGAGAATTTGAACCTGTACATGACATATCTTGACTCTCATTTTTCTCTTTCCTCTGCCTTCCTTGCAACCCTTTCCTTCCTAATAATATAACATTGTAATGTAACCAAGCAAATTTATCCCCAACAAATTATTTTGTTTTTTAAAATATTAAAATATGCCCATAGATTCTCTTTACTACTTTAAAGAAGCATTATACCTTATATACTGCGGGGGAGGGGGAAGGAGGAAGGAAAAAGGGATAAAACAGGAACTAAGATGTCTTCCCACAAGGAGTGTGGACATTACATACTGTACATATGCACTAATAAACTAACACAATAAATAAGCCTTAGAAACCATCAGCTGTAGGATCAAGAAGGGATACTGGGTCTAACATCTGAATTCACAAAAGGAGCTGAGGCCCAGAGATTGGGTCACCTGCCCAGAGATTCTGGCGGAGGCTTCATGGAGTGGCTTGCAGTGCACTTGATGTCCCTCTCTGCTGATAAGAGATATGGGCTGGAGAAGGTTCCCAGGGCCATGTCTGGACTCTCATCCTACTTGGTGGGATCATCTTTAATTAGACCTCAGAGATAGCCAGCTCTTTTTCTTGAGCTCCAAGATGAGCTTATCAGTCCCTTTCTCAAGAGTATGACATTCAAAATGGAGACTCAGAGCCTGAAGGTTCATGAAGAGCGACATCATTGGAAGGAAGTCTGTACATTCCTCATGTGAGGTGCTGGCACCACACTGTGAGTTCATACTATGTGTCTTAGATGTCCACCTTTTTCTTCAAGTTTGCGAGACACCTGAGGATCCTACCAATGAATTCTTCCTAAATAAATAGATACTCAATTAAAGTTTGGTTTCTGATGCTGACTAAAAAAAAATCTTAACTAAAAGAGGCACAGATTTGGTAAACAGAAATTTGTCATGAAGAGCCCAAGACTCAGGATTTTCAATCCAAAGCTCTTTCTAGCACAACACGCTGCCACTCAGAAACACCCATGAATCCTTGACTTAACTCGTACTTTCTGCAATATAACAATTATTAGACAATGAAAGTTCTAAGAGAAAAAGCTATTTTTTGTGATCATTGTGAAATTTCTTTTTCAAGAAAAAGTATATGCTAGGGAAAACAAAAATTACATATATACCTAAATACTCTATTACATTAAATTAGACTAGTGAGTTCAGTTTGTTCTGAGATGAAATATTATTTTAACAATCTCTAGGGTAGATTTGTCAGAGCATTAATATACAGAATAAACATTCTCTGCATTCCAATATGTTGTTCACTGGTTTTCTGTGAGTTCCTAGAGGGATGCAAATGAATATGCTGCTATAAGCAAATAATATACTCAACCTCCAGGCTGTGAAGAAAAAAAAATTAGGATTATTCTATTATAATTGTGCCCCTATTTTATCAATGGAGACAGGAGACATATTTGCTTGAGGTGCTCTGAGAGGAGGAAGAGAAATCAAGGAATCAGTTTCCACAGCTGGCACAATGAGCTAAGAAACTAAGTTTATTTAGTTTCCATTTTCGGAGGTTCCGTCCCGTGATCTGTTGGCTGTGTTGCTGATGGGCCTGTGGTGAGGTAGTATATCATGAAGGAGCCTTTGGTGGACAAGATACTCTTCATTACCTGGGAAATAGAGAGAGAGAGGGTCCTCAGTCCCAACACTCCTTCCAAAGGACGACTTCCAACTAGGCCCCACCTCTGAAAGGTTCCATTACTTCCCAGCAGTGTCAAAGGCTGGGACAGAGCTTTTAACACAGGGACATTTGGGGGGCATTTCCTCAAACTCTAACAATGAATTAGTATTGAAATACCTGTGTCTACTCTCTCTGAGAGTGGGCTTACCTTTTGAAGCATATTTTCAATAAAAGGAGAATAATGGTTTAGTTTGTGTATTATTTACAACTCCCAGTTCTTATCACATGTATAAGTGTTTAGTAAATATTGAAAGAAAGAAGGAGGGGAAGAGCAGAGGAAAGAGAAAAGGAGAAGGGAAGAAAGACAAAGCTACTGAGCTGGACAGCGTTAAAGGTGAGGTATTTGGAAAGTATTCCATCAAGTCCTGGTGACACTCATAAATATCTTAGTGAATTTATCAGGCAAGCAAGCTGGGAAACCCGTATCCACTCTGACTAATGTGGACTCATTTGGGGAGAAGGGAAAAGATACAGAGCAGAAGAGAGGAAGCAAGAGAAGGAACCATGACAAAGCAGAAGAGAAGAAGAGGGAACTTGGCAAGGAGCCTCTGGGCTTCCGGGTCCTGTCCTTGCTGGGATGTCTCCTGCACCTAGTTTGGCAGCCTGTCCTTGCCCAAGGTGCCCCCCTCCCCCCACTCTGTCTCTAACTCAGGCTCCAAGATGTAGAGACATAGGTGAGTGAAGCATTGAAATTTTTTCAAGATGTCACTTAGTAGACCTGGCCTACAGGAGTGACTTTGTGTTGATGCCATTTCCATTTAGCCAGGACACTCGCAAACTTTTGCTGGTGCCTGAAATGAATTACATTGACTGACTCTCATTTGTGACTTGCTGCTGCTTCTAAAACGTTCCTCTTCTTTTTACTTCCTGACTCACCATCTTCCATACACCTGGACACAATCTGCCTTCCATTTGTCTCTTTGCTTCATGCTTACAACTTGACTGATAAGTCGAGGAGTTCCAGCCCTGTCCAGACACAGAGAGAAAGAATTGTATACTGCATTCAAAAGAGTTGGATACTATTGGCATGAAATGTGAGGGGTTCCTCTTCAAAGCCAAGTGGTCCTGCCTCTGGGTCAAATGGAGTGTGCTTTGGGTCCAGAGTGTCACGACTTCTCTCCTGAGTTGGAACTAGTGCTTACTAATATCATAGGCCAGCCCAAGGGAATGTAGGAAAGTTTATGTAAAAAGATTTAAGGAGAGAAGTATGGGGATAGATTGAGGCAGGTGTGAATAAGAAGAAAGAGAAAATTAATGGTTTAAGTCTGGGTCCATCTGGCCATCTGCAGATGGGCTACCAGGGGAGGTGTTGCTTACAAGGTTCCTATTTTGGTGAGCTGGGATTAGGGGATTAAGATCCAGTGAGAACAGTTCAACTCCTATAGATATGACTATGGCTAAGGAGAAAGCTCTGAGGGAAAGTGGTACCATTTAAAGGCATGAATAAATTTCCTTCTCTCTCCTTTTCTCTCTCTCTCTCTCTCTCTCTCTCTCTCTCTCTCTCTCTCTCTGTTGTCCAAATTGATGGGAACCTATCAACCGAAACTGTTGAGGAGACTACTCCGAAGTACAATGGAAAGACATAGTGAATGTTTAGATTTAAAATGATTCATTACCATTAATCCACATACTTTGAACACACTTATCCCATTGTTCTTGCCACTTCCTGAAGCAGTTCTGGAAATGCTCTTTCATGAATGTCATTAGCTGCACTGTCATGATTGCCTCAGAGTCTTTAATCCTTTCAGAACATTTATGTTTCATACTAATTTTTTAGTTTGAGTAAGAACCTGGAGTTGCCCAGAGCCAAGTCCACTGAGAAGGGTGGGTGAGGCCACACTATGATGTTTTTATGAGCCTGCCTTTCTGCTGGGTACCACTTGGCAGCAGCATTCACTGTAGTTTTCCCTAACTGACATTTTATGAAGACACAAATGCCAAATGCTCCCTCTGTGCTTTGGGTGTAGATTGTTCCCCTAGAGGCTCCTGTGCTGGGAGCTTGGTCCTCAGTGTGGCAGAATCTTTCAGAGGGAGCCGTATGGGAGGCAACTAGGCCATGGAGGTACTGCCCTCCTGAATGGCTGATGATGCTACGCAGAACTTCTAGCTTTTTAAAGACTAGATTAGTGGCTTGATGGGGACAGGGGTTGCTCTGAAACTAGGCCATCCTCCCATGTGGCTCACCAATTCACATGGCTGGTTTTCCTTTTCCTTCTCTGTCATATGTAAAGCAGCCAGGGATCCCTCACCAAAGGTGGAAGAGATGTGGCTGCTTGGTCTTGAGCCTTCAAAACTGAGCTACATAAAAAACCTCTTTTCCAGCAAAGCATGCAAGTCCACAACTGATTAAGACAGCTTCTTTGTATGTTTGAAATCAGATCTTGTAAGCTACACTGGACCCAGACCTTCATTTCTTGCCACCTCAGTTTCCCTTCTAAAATGAGCGTTTTATGATTGACACTCTTTCCATTTTGTTTGGCCTCATCCACTAAGCAGCTAAACAGTTCACATCCATGTGTGAATAAAACTGCAAATTACTTTGGGTGATGGACCTTTTAGGTTAAAAAAAAATGGTAAATCTATAAATGCCAAAGTTGTGTGTGATTTCTGGGGTTATGCTCCAGAGGGAAGTGGTATGGTTGGTCCCCATTTGATACTTACTGGTCCATTTAAAGTTCTGAGCTTCACTGGGGATGAAAAGAATGAAGCTCTTGGCTGAAATGTGAATCTATTAAATTCTCCCTCCCCAAGCTCAAGTCCTGGGTGCTTCCATCTTCTGTCCACCCAGGGCAGCAGGTATAGCCACAAGTGGTACCTTGCCAGGCTTTGGCTGAGAGCTGATGTTGGAATCTTAGTGGGAGGGTCAGCAGACAGGAGGAACCCAGCATGGATGCCTGCCAGCAGGAAGAGGTAATAGCACCTGCCAAGTCGACAGAGAAATGCCACCATCTTGCAAGAGCTGTGAGTGTAAACAGAGGAAAAAGTAGCACAATGTCCCATGGGGGAAGGCCCTGAATTTCCATTTCCTCTCTGGTTTGATTCCCATTAGCATGTCAGAAACGGTTGTTTAGAGAAAATAGGGAGTGGAGGGGAAAAGATCAATTGTTTTTCATATTTATTGATCTCTTTGCATGAATCTCTGTGGTAATGGAGTGGGAGGGGAGTGGAGGAAAAAGGGTTGACCTCACAGGATGAGTAGCTGTCCTCTGAGGCCCTGGGCATGCCATGACGCCACCTGAGATCTCTGGGTACAACCTGCCTCTGTGTCTCCCGGAGGATATGGGAGGGGCTGGTCCAGAGCTTAGTGGAAAGGGTTTGTGGGAGCTTGTTTATGTATTGGAGCTGGGTCTCATGGAGATGCATTGGATTTTTCTCCCAGTTTCCCCATGTTAGAAAACAGTACACAACTAACTGTAGAAAAGATGGCTGTAGAAAGATGGAATAGTAGAGAAATGTTTTGCTTCATTAACCATTACTACCATTCTGATCTTTTTTCTGTAAATTATTTATGTGATTATGATGGATCTTACACGTCTGATATCATACCTTACTCATTTTTTTTTTTTTTTGCTTTTCAATAGAGTACATTTCTTATTAAGAGCTATACAGAGCATGCTTTAAATAAGATTCTTTTTGTGGTGTAAAATGACAAAAGACTATTATAAAAAAGTTAGAAACATAAGAAGTCTAATAAAGGTTGTGAAAATATGGAAAATTTTACTCTTAGAAATGACTCCTGTTGATACTTTAGTACATGTGATTCTAAACATTTTTCTATGCATATGTACATACTGTGCATACCCCCATGAAATTATAATTATGACACATATAATTTTTAAACTTCTCATTTTCACATATAATGCTAAAATGATGTTTACAAATGTAATTTTTTAATGTTTGTATATTATGTGCCTACTAGTCTTTATTTGACCAATCTGTTATTTTTTCTGCTGCTTAGCCTTTTGCAAATACCACAGCTATCATTTTACTTGTATCTTTCTTTAACCTCTTTGTACCTAGAAGAGAATATCAGTCTTTAGCTCACAAATAAATGTCTTAGTGGACAGGAAGCTAGGGGATACTTCTACTGTCACAGGAAGTCCTATGGGACAGGACTAGAGGAAAGTTCCTCCACTGCCCCTGCTTTACTTGGTGTGGGGTTTCCTTGGACTTCCCACTCCCAACCCCAGCAGCCATTTTGGAATTTTTGTCTCTACAGTCTTCTCTGGTAGACCATGCTTAAGCTTTCTCTTAGCCTGATGAGTGACTAAGTTTTGCATCCCAAGGCAGAGCTTAGGGAAGGGTGTTTTTCTCTTTAGATGAATGGCGGTTTCTCTAGAGATAGGAATAAAAAAACAGGAGTCTGCTTTTCTAGAGAGCACTGCTTTATGAGCCTTAGTGCAGAAGAGGATGGATATTCCCATTCAGGGGAGGTGGTTCACCTCTGCAGGCTTGCGTGGCTCAGCCCACAGGTGTGGTGAGCATTGTTTGCAGTCAGTCTCTATCCTTTAAGAGCTGAATTCTTTGTCCTCAGCGTGGGGAGAACAGAACTCTCAGTGTGTTCTGATAGTTATGATAGCAACACAAGGCCAGCAGCCCCAGCCTCGCTTTCATAAAGAACTGGTTTGCTGTCATCTGATGCTGAAACTCTGTGCAGGTACATAGAGGAAGACCAGGGATTTAGGGGTGAGCTGCATAAAATAGCAGGACATTGAGATAGAGGTGACCCAAGACATAAGTGCCACACCAACACTTGTGAGAGAGCAGTTCTAGTCACAGTAGCTGCATCCAAGTTCCAAGCAGATGGCCATACACAGAGATATTCATGGAAGAGACAGATTCTTGACCCTAGGGAAGATTGTGCTAAAGACTCCTATATCTGTCCACAGAAGATGTTAGCACAGAAGGAAAAAATATGGAGGTCTTTCGTCATAGACGGGGAAGAAGTCAGCTCTGCAGGCCCTAGGACACCCTTAGACTCCTGGTTCACCAACCTTACAACCAATCCTCAGGGAAGTCACAGGAAAAGTGCTCCCTAACTGTTCTTGAGTGAATAAACAATAATGCTTTTACAACAGTAATTCACCTGGGCTTACTTGGTCTGAACACAGTCCTGAAGGTTAAATGTCTTTTGGAGAAGATGATGAGATTTGGGACTACAGATGGATTTGTTTCATACTTTCTTGATGTTTTAAAATTATGCAATATTTAATACATATAAAATATATGTGATATCTGAATAACAAAGTAATAAAGGGTGATAATGAAACATGCACAGATGGAGCTACCATTTAGCTTAAAAACCAGTTTTATCAATATGGTGACTGCTACCTCCATTTTCTCCAAGTGCTTCATGAGCCTGCATGACCCACTATTTTGATTTTTTTATTAATTGAAATCTTTATTGGTACATTAAATATACACATCATGATTGCACTCAACAATGAGAATTGTATCAATATATGACATAATTTAATTCTCATTTTTTCCCATAGCCCTACCCACCTGACCACCCCTAGCCCCTATATACATAAACTTTGTTTCCTTTCCTTTTGTTATAATCTCGTTATTTTTCCCTCTTCACCCTATCTCACTTTGAGTATTTTCTATTTCACAATATATAACATACAATTCTAGAACTAATTTACATCTTTATTTTCTCATACCAGAGAAAAGATGAGATATTTACCTATCTGTGACCTATTTATTTTATTTATGAGGTTATACTCAAGGTATGCCCATTTAAGTATAAATGATTCAAACTTATCATTTTTTTATGGCAGAGTAATACTCCATTCTGTAGAAGAACCACAGCTTTCTTATCCAGTCTGCAGTTGATGGACATTTGGGTTGTTTCCAAGACTGAGCAAACACGAACTGAGCTGCTATAAACATAGGTGCACATAGGTCACTGTGATATGAGTCTTTGAGTTCTTTTGTGTATATACCTAGCAGAGCAAAAAGATAGCCACTACTTGGAATTTCATGTTTATTTTCCCCTGGACTTTCAGGATGGTTTTACTTCCTTACCTTTGTGAATCATTAAATAATATGTTTATTCATACTGCTTGCTTTTGAATTTTAAGAGATGTTTGATGATAGTTGAGACTTGCTTTTTATTCAATATTATGTTTCTAAGATTATCTAAGATTACATTTGTTTTCACTGCTACCTAATATTTCAGCATGTGCATATGCCTGAATTTGTGCATTTGCTTTTACTGTTGGTGGAAATTCATATTGTTTCAATTCAAATTGTGAGAACATTACATTTGGGAATATCTTGTCTCTGTCTGCTGGAACATGCACATAAATATACATAAGGGGAGCAAAATCACTAAGCCTGTGGCAAGGGCAGTTTTTAACCTTCAAGATGTTTCTGTTTTGTTTTCCAGGATAACTAAGCTAACTTTTACTTCTAAAAGCAGAGTTCATCTTTGCTGCCTCTCACCACCGCTCGGTGACTCTCAGGACTTTCAGTCTCATCTAGTCTGGCAAGTATGGTGTGATACTTCCTCACGCCCTGCATTTAAACTCTTTCCTAGGAGGACCTTCTTATATTATCTTAGTGGCATCTTTTTCATTCTTTGCTCTTTCTCTATTAGGTTTATTTTCTTTTTCTAAGCTAACTTGTAAGGATTATTTCTGTGTTTTGGACACAATCCTTTACTGATTAAATATCCTCCCAATGTTTTCTCCCAATGGCTATTTAATTATTTAATGATGTCTCTTGATAACTCACATTTCCTATTGAATGGAAATTGACTTTTGAGCATTCGTATTGATCATTTTTTTTCTTTTTTGTGTGTATGAATCCCTTCCTTATCTCAGATTTGTAAAAATAGCCCCTAGTTCTGGCTTGTGAATGCTTTAAAGTTTGCCTTTCATTTTGAAGACTTTAGTGCACCTGGAATTGATTGTGATGTGAAACAAGAGTAGGAATTCACACATTTTTCTTTTATTCCTCCTATCATGGGTAACCAATCATCTCAGGAGCACTTACTGTCAATTCATCTTTTTCCCAGTGACCCAAAATGCCCTCTGGTATCAAGGATATGAGTCTATATAATAAATCTTGAAATTTGGCAGGGCAAGTCTCCTACTTCCTTCCCCTTAAATAGTGTCTTTCTTTCATTCTTAAGAATCCAGAGGAAAGATGGGGACACTAGCGCTGTAAGTTATAAATACCAGGGACTTAGAACTCTGACAATTTGTGTGTGAAGCTTGTTTATGAGGTCTGTACCAAGTAGACTCTGCTAAAACCATCTGTCTGTGATACTGAGGGTCCCCATTCAATGTAGGAAATGCTGAATCTCTTTTAGCCTTGGGCTGTACTTTTAACATCCTTCTAAGTCCTGAATTCCTAAGACAGAGGAACCATCTGATACAAATGTTAGAGTTTTCCCAGGGACAGGAAAAATGCCAGCACTTGGCTTATAAACCAGATGCAAGGGTGTGAGAATCCTGGAAGGAAAGCAGCCTGGTCTCAGGATGGTGCACAGACCATAGGGCTGCATTGTCACAATCAGTAGGACAAAATGAAGCAGAAGAAAGTGCTGTCAGAGGTGCTCTCACCAAAACATTTTTCCATCAAAACTTCTACCTCTTGACAAGCAAACTCTGAGGTGCTCCAAGAGGATTTGTTTCATGTAGAAAAATCCAACATCAGAGACTTGTCAAGTTCAAGAAGAATCTATTCATTCACAGGACAGCTATTTATTGAGACCTTACTATGTGCCAAGCACTGAGGACAAAGAAGACAAGCTGCTGAAATTCAAATGAGAGGGAGGGAAGCAGACATTAATCAACTACATAAATGGGCAAAATACTCTTATAGGAATAGTGATTATCTAGAGGGAAAAGTGCATGAGACTCAGAGAAGGCCTAATGAGGAAGGACGAAGGGCAGGAAGGGCAGGCCCTGGAGATCTGGGCTAATTTTCTAGTCCTAGGCCCACAAGCCAACAGACCTGCAGTTCTGTTTAGAGGACAGAGAGAACATCTCTCAGGTTGGAGGGTGAGCAGAAGGAAGATGCAGTGTGACCTGAGGTTATAATGGCATGCAGTAGCTAGCTCCTTTGTGGCTTACATACCAGGGGCAAGAGAAGGAGTTTTATTCGAATGAGGTACAAGGCCAGTGAAAGGTCTCAAATGGGAAGATGAGAGGCTATGGTTTAGAACTGGAAAGTGATTATCTTGTTTGAAAGATAAGGAAACTTTTGCAGTGACTGTGAAAGACCCAGTCGAGGCTACTCAGCTGAAAAAGAGCAGCTCCATCAGAACTGGGTTCCCCAGCCAGCAATCTTTAAATACTACCTGCATATCAGGATCATTCCTTTGGGGGTTGGGTTGTGTCTCCACTGACTTACCTGCTAGCTTTCTGTCATTGTAACAAAATGACAACCCGAGGAAATCTACTTAAATGAAGGAAAGGTTTCTTTTGTTCCACTTGGTTTCCTGTTTCAGTCCCTTGATATAATAATGGCTTTGGGCCTTTGGTAGCTTAGTAAATTACGGGAGTAGAGGAAGATGTCACCTAACGGCAGAAACACAGACAGAAGCTGCCAGGACATAGTATCCCCTTCAAGGTCATGCCCTCAATGACTTCGCTTCTGTGAGCTACATTCCAACTCCTAATGTTTCCACCATTTCACCAGAGAACCTCAGGCTGGTAATCACTGCGCTAGCCCAGGACACTGTGGAGAACATTCTAGGCCCAAAGCAGAGGAGCTTGGCTGTGGCAGCTGGGTGTTTTGAGTGTTGCTGTTAGTCCACAGGGGGTCTGCTGATATACTTACTGTATATGGTTTTCATACTTTCATGCATCTGGTCATACTTATTCACTACCAAAGATATGCTGGAATATTTCATTAGAGAGCTATTCAGTGTTTTACAGAATCAGGAGTGTGGTTTCCTCTAGGGCTGCCTGCTCCTGGCTGCCCTCTTATAACATCAGGGCCAACTCCCCAAGGGCTCTCCTTGCCCTGAGAACCCAGTTATCACTATCCCCAAGATCATAAGGAGATTTCATCAAGGGCTTGTCACAGAAGCAGCTGGACTGAGCTGTCCCCACCTCTGCTATCTCCTCCTGGGTGGCCTGGAGCTCCCTTCCATGCTCTTGCAGGTATCCTCCAGGCACCTCGCACCTTGTTCCCTCTCCTTCCTGTGGGCTTTTGTGGACATCCATGGTCTACTTAGACTGCTGTCTGCCTGTTACTGCTCTTCAGAGCCCACATGGGGCTCACTCAGAGCTGCCTGCAGCCTGGTCTTCCCTACTTGGCAGAATGCACCAGGCTGTCCAGAGATTTGGAGCCCAGAATTGGGCTTGTGCATCTGTGGTGCTGAGAGCCCAGGACTGGAAGCCAGGAGTCCTGAGGCCTTATCTCGTTTTGCTGTATGACCTTGATTTAGCCTGTCTACAAATGTGTGTATAAAATCAAAGGATTACAACAGGGAGTGTCAAACTGTCCTGAAAAACCTGGGTCTTCTCCCTCTGCTGAAGTGATATGGATTTTATTAAAAACTATTTTTATAGATGTAACAGAAAAACATAAGTTTAATGGGCTCATGCCAAATATCAGTATTTTAAAATGTAACATGCTAATTTATTTTACTAGGTTCATTTTTACACAGGTTGTAGAATAAAGCTCTTCCATTTGTATGTGTGTGTGTGTGTGTGTGTGTGTGTGTGTGTGTGTGTATATATAAACTTCTTATTAACATGCCATTGATTTTGAAGATTGTAACCTTGAGCTTGTCTGGCAGGTTTATTCCCCCAAGAAACAGGATCAGTGAGTGCATTACCAGCCCACACTTGGATATGTGTGTGTTTGACATGGTTCTGTCATATGAAATCGTCAGTTTCACAAGGCTACGTGAATATGTAATGTGCTGCTTTATGTTAATACAGTCTGTGCCTGCCTGGTTTTAGATACACTTTTCTTTTTTTTGACTGAGGATTTTGCTCCATAATTCAGGGTGTCCTCGACCTCCTGGCCTCAGCCTCCTGAGTGCTAGGTTTACTAGCGTGTGCCACCATGCCCAGCGTAGATACATATTTTATTTGGAAGTAATTTTAGATTTTAAGAAAAGTTGCTGAGAAAGTGCAGGAAATTCTTATATATCATTGATTCAGCTTCTCATAACCTCCTATGTACCTATCACACCAGCCCAGTAGGGAAATTCACATTGGTACAATACTATTAACCAAAATATTAAAGTTACACCTTATCAGCTCTTCTACTAGCATCTTTTAAACTTGTGATCCTAAAGGTCCCATGTGACATTTAGTTATCACATCTCCTTAGTCATTTCCAGCTTTCTTTTGTTTTTTATGACCTTATCACTTTAAAGTTATGTATTTTGCAGAAATCTCTCCATTTAGGTTTGCCTTCTATCTTCGGTGATTCGACTGGGCTTCTGAGATTTGGGCATCCAGACACAGGGACCTGCTGTGGGCACGGACAGGGGTCCGTGGTTTGTGTTTCTTGAATAAGATTAAAATGAACAAACAGGAATAATTCTCCTTTCCAAAATGTGAGGATAGAGTGGGGTGGAGAAGTCTTTCGCTGAGAGTCACTGGGCTGTGGAGGAGTTTTCTGTTGAGAATGCAAAGGCAGAAGAACTCATGAGAGACAGTTTATAGCTGTGTCCTTTGGTTGATACCCTGGGAAAATAGCCAGATCCTATGCTGCAGGTCACTAAAAAATTAGTAAGAGTTGGAGCAAGAAAAGTTACTCATTTTAATAATTCAGAGTTATTTGATACTGTTGGAAATGAGAAGCAACTCTGTAATCAGTAGGACAGTTGCGATGTATGAGCACATGGATGATCAGAATATGGTGAATGTTAAATTTTTAAAAACTTTATAGAGTAAAAGACACATTACCATCTGTCTCCCTCAGAATATTGCCCCTGGTTCAAACACGCTTATCCCATTGTTTTTGATGCTTTCTGAGGCAGCTCTGGAAGTTCTTTTTCATGAGTGTCTTGAGAAGGTCTGATAAAAAATACAGTGATTGCTATTGCCAACTGTTGTCCTCTGGGAAGGAAGGCTGGTAAACATATGACAGTATGTCCTCATTCACATTAGTGACTGAATGTGATATCGTGCTCTGTCTGCCTCTCCCCCAAAGTCAGAATGACTCTGAAAGGTAACTGTTTTGACCCAGTTCAGGAAAGCAAGGCAGCCACAACAGGGCAACTGAAGATGTGAAAAAGGTCTCCAGAGCTGCTCCAGAAAGTGGCAAGAGTGATGAGATAAATGTCTTTAAAATGAAGGGAAATATCTTAAGGGGAATTAATGGTGATGTGTATTTTTCTATGATAAATATTTTTTGCTGAAGTTTAGTTTTGAGTACATCTCATATATTATGAGTTTGTATATGAATGTGTGTCTGAGTATATGCATGAGAATGTAAATGCAGCATTCATGAGTATGTGTGCAAGTATGTGTGTGCTCACATGTGCATATATGTGTATTTGACCGCAGAGCAGACACTGGTGAGGGAATTAGGTCCTAACTGCCATTTATTCAATGACCCTATATGTCTATCTCCTCTCTCCATGAGACAAGCTTCCAGAATCTGCAAAATTACCTGAAGGAAGAAATAGGTGTTAACATACTTGAAAATTCTTGCAATTACCTGGATAGGCTAGTAGTGCCATCATTACTGCAGGTAAATGGCACAGGAGCGGGGACTTCTGGTCTGAGAGGTGAGAGAGAATGGGGACCCCAAAGAAGGAGGATCTAGAAACAGTATCCCTTGACATTTAGCCCTAGATTGTGCACCTGCACGAGCGCCTTGAATTCCAAAGTCCCACTCATTAGCCTTCTGTGTGGATCTGAGGAGCCACGAACTCCTACTTCCTGCTGCTCTTGTCCTCTCAGTCACTGGCCTGATTTGCATTTCTAACAGTAGCTCTTGCTTCTGAAGTACAGTATATTATAGACTAATTAAGGCTGTTAATGATAATGGCAATCCAGTAAGTAATCTGCGATATTATCCTGATCTGTCTCTGTCACCCTCCCTTCATCAGGCCATTAAGGTGACAAGCCTCACAGAACACAGTGTGTGCCCTCTGTCAGCCACTGGGTGTTTTCTCCCCAGAAGAGTTATGGAATCCCAGGGCTGCATCCCATGACGATAAATGGAGAGTAAACTGACCAAGCTCTTTCTTCACATAGAGCCTGTTCCACTCTTGAAGCCTAGACACACAGAAGTCTCCTTCCTATTCTCCCTCTGGTAGGCTCTTTGCTTGTGCTTTCCTCAGAATCCATAGCTGAAACCCTAATCACCAAAGTGATTGGATACAGAGGTTGCTCCTTTGGGGAATAATATCATAGGGGTGATGTTTCCTTGGTGAAATTAAGAGTCCTTATGGGAGGAGAAACAAACATCAGAGCTCGCAATTCACCACTGAGGGCACAGTGAGAAGTTTATCACTCCAAGCCAGGAAGAGGTCTCACTAGAAACCAACTCTACCGACACCTGAACCCTAGACTTGCCAGAAACCCTGAGAAGAAAATGACTGTTGTTAAGTCACCCAGTGTATGAAATTTTGTGATAGTAGCCTAGGCAACCTAAGACTCTTAGGATTTATTCAACAGAGGGCATGAAAACAGGTAGAAGAAGCAGTTGCTTGAGACTTGGTACCTGGTTCTTATGAGCACCTTTTATCTTTTATCTTTTTATCTTTTATCTTTCATTTTGGCCAGGATATGTATATTGTATATTCTTTTGAGCCATAAACCAACTGCCATCTATCTTTTCATGATCATTTTCCTCTTTAAATTTATCATGAAGGGATTATATGTGGCTGGGCACTGACATGGGAAGGAGAGGGATAACAAATATCCTACTAGAACAAAGTCGTGTTCTCTGCTGAATTGTGTGGTCACACAGCTCCTTCAATGGAGAAGAGACAGGAAGTGGTGGAGCCCAAGGCTGCCCAGGCTGTCCAGGAGAAAGAGCAGCTGCCAGTCAGGAGCTCTGAGGCAGTGGGGCAATGGCCTTTCCATAGCCAGCTTCCTTAGCTCTCAGCCACATCACAGCCAGGTTCACATCCTGCCTCCATGCAGAGGGATTGGGCTAGGATGAAGGAGTCTCTCATGGTGGTAATAACAGTGTCTATTTTTCAATTGTTGACCAAAGTACCTCACAACTATCCTGTGAAGTTTGTACCACCACTGTCACCAGATTATCATGACAGGAGGTCAAATAACCCAGTGGGGAGAAAATAATATCATAGAAGTGGAATCTGAGCCAAACTTTGACTTTACAGTCTTTCATTTACTCACTTTTCTGGGCCACTGGCATCCCAACACTTCTGGCTATAACCCACAGTGAGAAATGTATTTTATCTCATGGTCTACTCTCCATACACATTTGGAATGCAACATTTTCACAAAACAATACTTACCTTTCTTCGTCTAAGATTCATTCTCATTTTTTTAAACATTCCATTCTTTTTTTAAAAACCTAGTTGGAGCCACTAAATTGATTTTTACAACTCACTAATGGATCATGAGCTGTCAGTTTGTAGAGCTTCCCCTTGGGTGCCTGAGAGAATCCTTTTAACCACATACACACACACACACACACACACACACACACACACACACACACACACACACACAGTTCCAGTTCTATGAAGGCACTGAGCTGAACTGGCAGAGTTAGAGAAGTCCTTCAGCTGTTTGGGGATTGTGTTT
The DNA here is from genome assembly GCA_004026965.1 of Petromus typicus. Classification (NCBI taxonomy): domain Eukaryota; kingdom Metazoa; phylum Chordata; class Mammalia; order Rodentia; family Petromuridae; genus Petromus; species Petromus typicus. The sequence continues at coordinate 209,096 of PVIR01000206.1, forward strand.
TGTATGTGGGGGAGGGAGATATGAACTGGCAATCTGGTGTCAGAAGGAAGGCATCCTTTGCTGTGCCCAGCATGCGTTAGGCTTGTAGGGATCCTACGTGCTCACCTTAAGGTTTCTGCCCTTGAAACTTTTATGAACACCATCTCCTCATGACAGAGAATAATATCAGGCAGACAGGACCTTGAAGAAACTGGAAACAGCACGGAGAGCCAAGTGCACGCCCACATCTCTCCAAACACAGAGTCACAGTTTATAGATAAGTTGCTCTCATTCACAGGCATCTTTCCCACCTTCCTTCATTCTGTCTTGCTTTTCTTCCTTCATATAGGCACCACATTGGTAAAATTTAAGATTTAAAAGTTTATGAAGGGTAGACCATTGACAATCTCCCCAGATACCTCCTGGCTCTCACTGGAGGCACCCAGCTTTTCTGTCTCCTTGTGGATCCTTCCAGAAATACTCTGGCTCACATCAGCAAGTGTAAATTAACTTCTTCCTTTTTAAAATAGACACACACTATATCACATCATCCTGTTTTGCTTCTAGTATGTTCCACCCAGTAGTATTTCCATCTCCCACCTAGTATATCTCCGAAATCACTGCATGTCAATAAAGACTCAATGTTTCATTTTTTGCACCTTTCAGAAAATTCTTGTTTTGAGTGAACAAAATTTAACCAGTCCCTTACTGACAAAGCATTTAGATTATGTATAATCTTTTGTTGTTATACAAAAAACGTAACATGTAACCACCTTGCACTCTGTAATGTGTTGAAATGTGGCCCACAGTAGGAGGAACCAGGCTGTGCCTGCATCTCCGCCATGCCTCCCACCCTCAGCTCCTCCTTTGTGCCTTTGGCTCTGGGCCCTGGTACGCGTGGCTCCTTCTCTTTGGAATACTCCTCTCTGGTCATTCTGTAGCTCATCTTGAACGTCTCCGGTTGACAAATCCCCCCCAGGCTAGCTTTCTTCTCCTCGCCACTCTCTATACACTTCCATTAGTCACTTAATACTATATAAGATGGCCCTGAAATCCTTACACAATTTAAAATTTTAATAATTTCACTTCTCTGTATAAATAATCTGCAAGATGGAACATAGAAGGAATTTAATCATAATTTTCAATATTTAATTATAGCAGTGTTGGCTTTTGACATATCCAATATCATTTTAAATACATTTCAATATAACCACTCCATATAGTGAAGGGTTTTATTACCTGGATAATTAAAGAAAGACATTACAACAAATGAATCATTAAGATTTTCATTGAAATCTTGAGTAAAATTTTAATCTGTTGTATTTTGCAAATTGTTTATATATTATATAGAAATGAATTTATTAAAGCTCAGACCACATGGTAAATAACTAAGTTTATTTGACGATATTCCTTCAACACTCAGGTGCTTTCCTCCCCATTTAGCATTTCTGAACTCGGAATGTGTCTTCCCGCCAACGCTGCCTTCAGAGTGGGCTGACAGTCATCTCGATGACTCTTATCATGGTCTGAGCAGCCAGAGACCTGGCCATGCTCTCTCACACTGTCAGACCTTCAGTTGAGTAGGTGCGTGATTGACATTACATGTGCAGGGTTTAATTTATATTTAAAATTTCTTCAAAATGGTGTCACTCTGGTTCAGCACTGAAACAAAAGGGAACAGTATAGCAGAATGGTGGTTCAATATTAGCAAGCAAAGCAATTCTTCTAACCATTTGAAAGACAATAATATTTCAGTATTTCCCTGGTAAGTAACAGAAAAATGCTTTATAGGACTTTAATAAACTGAATCTTGTCACCCACTCTCAATTCATATATAGAATTACTGATCTGCTGTGTAATTGTATTTGAAGACAGAGGCTTTAGTGAGTCAAATTAAGTTGGGTCATTGGGTTGTAAGTCAGTAGAGCTGATGCCCTTATACAAGGAAGACACGTGTGACACCAAGGATGAGGGACCTAGAGCAAAAGCTATATGAGGACACACAATGGAAGTGGCCATCCTTAGGCAAGAGGGAGTCCCCAGGAGCCAACAAAACTCTCCTCACCTTGTCTTTGTGCTTTCAGTCTCCAGAAATGAAAGACAAAAAAATGAGAATTAAGTTGTATCACATACTGGTACAAATTCTCATTGTTGAGTGCAATCATGATGTGTATATGTAATGTATCAATAAGATTTCAATTAAAAAAAAGAAATGAAAGATGATAAAAAAACTGATGATAAAAATCAGTTTTTCTAGTCAGCTAGTCCGTGATATTTTGTTACAGCAGCCTTAGCAAACTAATATAAGGACCTAGAAGGAGAGACTGTCATGCATGCATGAAGCTGAGGCTACATTTTGTTGCTGACTTTAGTATGAAATGATTGATGGTCACAGGGAAAGTATGGGAACAGCAACACCCATCTCGCATGGCTTGCTGGGAAGGAAGCCTTGGAGCCAGTAGTGGAGCAAATCTTAAGAAACACTGCTGCATCCATCATCTGTCCCTGGCATCATCTTCAGCTCTGAGCTGGAAAGTTGGATCCTAAACAAGAAGTTTTAGGAATAACGCAATCAACTGAATTTGGTTTTATTTTCCCCTTTTGCCTGCATAAGACAAACATAAGTTTATCTAAATAATTCTGAAAGAGTTGATTCTAAATAAGTTTAGAAGTTGTAAGAATTTAAAGTCCTAGTGTAGACATGATAAAACTCTCTTGGTTAACTGACAGTGTTTCTTTCTTTTTTTGTTTTTTAGTGGTGCATCAAACAAAGAGCTGTTGCTAAATCAACCCATGTAACCTGAATTTTTCTTTTTTTCTGAGATAGGGTCTCGCTTTGTAGTTCAAGCTGGCCCTATGCTCAGCCTCCAACTCACATCACAGCAATCCTACTGCCTCTGCTTCCCAAGTGTTGGGATTATAGGCATGAGCCACCATGCCTGGCACTGTGGTATGTGGTACTGATTGCTGGGCATGAGTCTGTGTGCCTGGTATTGTTATGTGGTTACTGGGGACTGAACCCGGGCCCTTGCACTTGCAAGACAGGTGCTGGAACCACTGAGCTAAATCCTCTGCCCTGTAATCTGAATTTTATGAAATATGATATATCTGTGAGCCCAGGCTGTCATAAGAGAACACCACATATAAAATATAAAAAGGCATTCATAATGTCACACTTCCAGAGCCTAGGTGTCCATATCAAGGTGCTGGGAAATTTGGTTTCTGGAGAAAGCTCTTGGGCTTGTAGATGTCTGTTTTCTCCTTGTACACGTGGGGAAAGAGAGACCTGATCCTTCTTCTTTTCCTATAAGACCATTAAGCCTATTGAATCAAGTCCCTACCTTCTGACCTCATTTTACTTGCATTATCTCCCAGGCTCTATGTCCAAATATAGTCACATTGAAAGATAAGGCTTCACTATATGAATGGGGGTGGACGGGACAACATTCAGGCCATAATCTTTATGAATTTCCTTAGTGTATGCACTCCTTCCAATTACAAGATTGACAAGAACCACAACTTCTTTGGTTGTCACTTCCTTGATGACCACTTTGAAATGTCTTTGTTTGGTGACTCTAGAGTGTGGATCTTGAATGGCTGGAAAAGTCCATTTATTGAAAGTTTGGTCCCAGGGTGCTCTATTTGGAAAGGAGAGGACTTTTAAATGCAGGGTCATGTGTGAGGTATTTAGGCCACTGAGGTCAACTCCCTGATGGGGTTTGGGGCCCTAGCCTCCTTCTTATTCCTTGCTCCCTGGCTTATGGTATAAGCGGCTTGGTATCACATGTGCTCCTGCCACCAGGTACCATTTTATCACAGACCTGAAGTAATGAGGTCTACCCAATCATGGACTGAGACCTCTGAAATTAGGAGCCAAAGCAAATTTTTACTCTGTATAACTTAGTTACCTCAGATTATTTTGTTATAATGATGGAAAGCTAATTAATATAATCAGTATTGTGCCCCAACACCTAGCATGTGGTCTGGCATGCTGTACACAGTCCATGTATGTTTGTTGTCTCACTGACATCTGTCTATGACCCTGTCCAAGAATACGGCATGATTTTTCCTTAGGGAAAGAATTCCAATGATCTCCCACATGTACTTCAGACACTGATGTCAAGACTGAGTCCTGTCTTAGGCAAGATTTCCAATCATGAATGACAGAACAGTGTAGCATATTGGAGAAAAAAGGCCCAAGGTTCAGAACCATGACTACCTATTCAGAAAGGGATATGGTTGGCCCAGGGCATCTAGGATTAGAAGGATTTCAGAACTAAATCTCAGCACAGAAGTGCTGTTCTGGTATCACCAAATACAAATCATATCCAGGGAACCCAGGATGTCTCAGTTCATCCTCCCCAGAGAACTTGACTGAGACCCAGATGCTGTTTGCAAGTTTGTGGCTCAAGGACATTAACCCCACAAGACACAATGTGAGGAGCACCCCTGGAACTTGGAAGTAGACACATAGGGGTAATTCCCATGGACCTTGGGAATATTTGGGGACTTGGAAAAGATGAGATGTCCTATAGTTAAGCAGTCTGGGCCTCAGGGACATTGTTATTTATACATCGAATATCCATGTGCATTTGTTCCCAGAGGCTGAAACATTTGAGTTTTACATATTTCTTCTTAGTTTAAAATACTTTCATACTATCAAGTAAAAGAAACAAAAGAAGAAGAGAGTTGATGGCCCAATGACCATGGGCACTAGTGCCCAGCATTCTCATTTATACGCGTTCTGCCCAAATCATCTCATTTAGCCTCCCAGCTGTCTTAGGCATAGATTTTTCTTATGATGCCATGAAGCCACCAGCAGGGAGAGGCATATGAGCCTGCCTGGGATGAGAGCCTCCATAGAGGAACAGGGAGCTGAGCTTAAGCTTCCGTCCAGGCACAGCTGTGCAGGGAGGAGCTGTGTGCAGTCTGGCTGTAGAGCCTCCACCGTGGGAAAGCAGAGGCTGGGGGTGGGTGGAGACCTAGGAATTGGTTGAGCTGGATTCTAGCTCAGCTGAGTCAGGACCAGTATTGCTCAGAGTAACAGTGATAATAGTGGAAACCAGTTGCTTAGTAGGGCTCTAGGAAGACTCCAAGACTGAAGGAGGCCAGATGAACCCTTGCTTGTTATCTGTTTTGGGGATCAAAACAGATTAGGAGCAAGACACTGAGCTACTTTGCATATTTCCTGTTTCATTTAGGTTGGGTAGGGAGTAAAGCCCAGGAATTTAAGCTGTAGGAGAAGAGAAGGGAGTACAAGGGGAATGAGGGAAGGCACAGCCCTTATGGTTTGGGGTAGTCTTTACTTATTTTTATGTATAAAAAATAAGACTTATTTTTGTTTGTTTATTTGTTGCCATAGTAACTGCAGCATAGTGGGGAAACTGAGAACAGGCCAATGCAAAGGCTATGGAGGGTTTCTCTGGACTAAAGGCAAGCCTTCCCTTGGTTTACTGGCCTTCCAGAGTCTCCTTAGGAGCAAAGGAAAGGAAGGGGCAGCTGAAAGCAAGATTGGGGACCTCTTTGCTAATTTTTCACTCTGGGGTGAAAGGCACTTCCGTGTCTGAGGATGCTGTGTGGCTGTCCCCTTGTGCAGGGTGTGGAAAATTACCTTCTCATGTGCTCAAGGCAGCTGAGGAGAGCCTGGCACGTGCAGGAGCTTCTCCTCTCTTTGTCAATTCCTCCGTGACAGCTGCAGATTCAGAGACCACACTTCAATTATGTGCCCAGCAGGTGAGGGGTGCTTGGACAGGGGCCATCACGTTGAGATCAAGGAGGTAATTTATCCTTTACACCCAGGGATGGGGAGGGTTGTGCATACAGATTGTGGCCTATGGCCCTGGCCTGAGAGTGGGTGGAAAGGAGTGGGAGGGAGAGGAAAAAAAGAGAGAGAGATTAGAGCTAAGAAAATGATCAAAGTCTTATTGGGGATGGACTTGGAGAATCATTCATCTCTGTACACTACCTCGCTGTTTCCTGTCATCCTGGACATTACTACTGGGGACAGCTTTCCCACATCAAATGATACAGAAGGGCTTCAGACAATAGTTTCCTGGTAGGGAGGAGGTTCCTATTGTGCTGGATGGAGCAGAATTCTTCCCACTTTCTTATCTCCTGCCTCCCTCGGGTTCACCCAGCTGTGGTTTTTACAGTCTTATTCAAATACCAGCTGTAAGCAGTTGCTGGGTATGGTATTTGGCCAAGAGGGAACAAATGATATAACAGTTAAGGCCAATGTTGCACGTTTGTGGAAGGGAATGCAACAAGGGGAGCTGATAAGCTGAGAAGTCCTTTTGCTGCTCAAAAGCAGTGCTCTTGTTGGGGTGCAGGGGGGAGAGTATGACATCATGTCTGACCAGATCTTAATCTAAGGCTTGAATTTAATTTGGAAGCGCAGTCAGATCAGGGTTTGGGCAAGTGACACACTCTTCGTTCCTGGTCTTGGTCCAGCCCTCCTAGGAAGTCCAGTTGCAATAGCACATACAGACAATTGCCCAGCAAACACTGAGGATGTGGACGAGAGCCAGTCTGATATTATGGAGGTCCAAACTCTCAATATGGTTTCTGAAGCTCAAAAGTTCTCGGGAAACCCCATTCTCAGAAGCTCCGTGCTTAGAACACCAGCTCTGAGTGGATCTCTCAGCCCCTGTGGCTAGGAGTCTAGGCTTCTAGCACTTTAGCTTCACTTCCTGATTTTGCAAAAGCCCTCCTCACCTCTGCTCTGCCTTATTCCTTACCTGCTAAGCCACGCACTCACAGAAGCATCTGGGACCTCAGCGCTTAGGGACTGAACATCACCACAGCCTTCTGGCTAAGAAGCCTTCACTTCACATTCAGTTCTTGTACAGAGCTGAAGTAACTGGATCTTCACTCAGAGACACTGACTAGACAGTGGTGGCGAACCTATGGCATGAATGCCGCAGCAGGCACACAGCCCTCTCTGTTGGCAGGTGAGCACAGTTGCCCCAGCAGCCAAGCATAGTTTAGTTTCTAAACCAAAGCCTCAGTACTCAGGTTTAATTGCAGTATTGGCACTTTGCAATAAATAAGTAGGTTTGGGGTTGCAGTGTGGATATTTAATCTGTAAAACGTTCGCAGTTCCAGACTAGTGGTTTATTCCCTTCATTTCCCATCAGTATCAGTCTGTTTTCTGCTGCTTGGTATACATACCAGACTGGGCACCTTCTTAGAAAAGAAATTTATTTGGGCTCATGCTTTAGTCCGAGGTTACAGTCTTGCATCTGATGATGTTTTTTTGCTGGCAGAGACCCAAGGGTATACACGGTGAGAGAGACAGACAACACACATGTGTATGTGCATCGGTTTGATCTCTCTCCCTCTCCTGATAAAGCCTCCAAGATTCAGCCCTGGGAACTACACTGAACAACTTATCTAATCGTGGTCACTTCTCAAAGCCCCACCTAAAAACACCAGAGTCAACTGAGTTTGCTCCCTGAATCCCTCAGAGCAGAGAGTGAATTTCAATCACGTAGTCTTGGGAACACAATCAAGCCACAAACAACCACGGCACTATCCTGACTGCCTCTCCGGCTTGCCTCACTCCGCCCGTGATCTTTAGAGGGGATGCCCAGTTCCAGAGCATTGGGTAGTGCCTCAGAGATCAGTCAAAGGGCCTCTCAGGACCTCAGGCCCCTGCCTGTCCCCAGCCTCTCTCAGCAGAGCTGCATCCCTTCCTGGCTGTCTATATGTAAACACAAGTGGTTTCTCTAAAAGTTGCCAGAGACAGAAATTTAAAGACTGCTGCACTTATCTAACTTGGCCCTCACAAAAATTCCTGTGCTGTTCGGTGTCAGCATGGAACTTCCCGCCGCTGTCACTGTTGGGTTTTGCCTCCTCCTGAGCTGCTGGAGGATTTAAGGCCAGCTCGGCAAAAGCCTGAGGTGAGGTGCGGAGTAGAGAGGTTAGAAAGATGCAGTCCTGGGGTGCCGAGGAGACAACTATGTGTTTCTTCCTCCTTGGCCCTCCTCAAACTTGTCTTGGCGGTGTCCGCTCAAGTCGTTTTCTTCTTTTTACTACTTGCTGGGATTGTGTCTACTGGGTATTGTGGCTCCAGGTGGTTTTGAATCCAGCACAAGGTTTGAGATCACTTTTTACCTTCAGGTTTTATCCCTCCAGCTAACTTACAAGCTCTTAAGAAGAAAGATCGTGTTGTAGCTGGCTGTCTACGTGTAAAAATGCAGTTCTTAAGATGGATTTAAGTTTCTACTCTATTCCCTGTGTGTGTGCTGGTATTGAAAACCTAAGTACATTATGATCTTGCTGCCAGAAAGAAGCAGGGGAAACATGGTTTCTGTGACTGTGACAGTGAAATGGCCACATACCCCACATGACCTAGTCTAGGTGACAGGTAGGGGCTAGAGGTGGATCTGAGTAGTTCCTAGAGAAGCTGAAACCTTAGTGAGTTCTGAAAAGGTGGGTAAGGATTAGACGGAAAAGGGCAAGGGCAGGCTAGAGAGAAGACAGCCTGACCAGAGGCCTAGAGGTCCCTTTGGAGTGCACTAGATTGATGAGCATCTTTGTGGAGAATTGAATATGTGGCCAGGAAGGACAGAGCATGGCGTGGCTGGCTGATTTTTCTCCGTGTGTGTGTGTGTGTGTGTGTGTGTGTGTGTGTGTGTGTGTGTGTGTGTGTCTGCATGCTGGGGCCATGCTTGTATGTGTACGGTTGTTGGTATTGGCAGTGTTGCTGTGTGTGTCTGAATGTTGGGGCTATGTTCTTGTGAAGGTTTGTGTGTGTGTGTGTATATGCTGGGACAGTGTCGCTGCTGGTGTGTGTGTGTGTGTATGTGTGTGTGTGATGCAGCACTGTGCATGCTGTACCGAAGGGCTCTACTATGATTTGCTTGGTGACAAGTGAAGAGACGTGGAATGGAGATGAACCACAGGGGATACTATTCAGACTGGCCTGGGAAGCTGAGTCCAGAGGAGGGTGGATCGGTTATGAGGACACTGGACAAAGCTATTTCAGCGTCTGACCAAGGAGCTGCTGGAGCAGAGTCAAGAGCAGATGAGAAAATGTGAAAAATACTTGGGAGGTGAAATGTTCAGGATGAGAGCCTCACCTTAAGCTCCTCAGTGACCGAATAGTTACTTGTCAGTGGCAGTGGTTTTGAGGGAGGACTAATACATCAAGAACGAGAACTTTAAGATCCAGTGTTTTCCAATCACTGTGTTTGTCCTCATCTATCTTGGACCATTAACTACCCCATTTCACTTGGAGACCTTTGATCTCAGCAGCCCACTCAGAACACTGGCTTCCTTGATTTGGTGTCTGTCTCTCTGTGTCTCATTGCTTGTGTCCCTCCACGCACTGACTGCTCTGGGTCCTGGATGATTTTTTTTGTGGCAGGGAGTGTGGGAAGCCTGGCTGAGGTGGAGGATCTTTGGTGAAAGGGCAGATACAGGTTTTCGCTCCTTGAAATATTCCCGGCATTGAAACTGAGGGTCTATATGCGCCCCACCCCAGCTCTGAGAGAACCCAGAGGTTCGGTCCTGGCCCTCCCAGTAAACCACTGACCCAGTGAGCTGACTGAGGGCTCCAGAGCTGTGAAGGCATCACAGCAGGGCCCTGGTAGTTCTCACTGGTCTGCAGCAAAGTGGGGCATAAGGTGAATATACTGAGAAGTCTAAATTTATTCTACTGGAGTTTGCGTTTGTACCCTGATGTTTTCTTCTCATTTTGTGGTGTTAAGAAGTCATTTAAAAAATGAAATGATAGTGATAATAGGATTTATTTTTAATGTGCTTATTTGGCAAAATGCAAACTTGGCAATCTTGTGTTGATCTTCCCTCCCCCAAATTATTTTGAAATTTTCTTGGCATATGAAATACTCCAGTCTCGGAGCTGTTGAGATAAAGGCTACATTTCTGTTTCGTGAAGTAGGTAGTAAGGAAGGCACAGTGCAGTTTATACTCGCTCTGGCATATACTAGTTGTGACTTCTAGGCCTAAAAAAAATCCTTACCTGTAGGATTGTGAGGACTGAATGGATTAATGTGTGTTCTCTCTGATTAACTCTGGAGATATCCTTTGCTTTCCTACCATAAGCTCTCATTCCAGAAATTCAACCCAAGAAACTTGTTTTCTCCAGCTGATTAATCCCATCCATATATACATGGATTTTGAAGAAAGAAGGATGCAGGAAGTGAGAGAGAATGTGAAGGAATAAATAATGGGAGCACACTCTAGAATAATTTGCATGTACAGTCCACACTTGGTATCCAGGACCCCCATAGGTGTTAAAAATCCATGACGCCCAAGTCCTTTATATAAAATGGCATAGTATTTATATAGAACTCATACATATTATGTACTAAAAATTATCTCTAAATCACTTGTAGTACCTAATATGATGTACAAAATATGTAACTAGTTGTTATACTGTACTGTTGAGGAATTAATGATAAGAAAAAAAGTCTGTTCATATTCAGCATATGCATACACTTTTCTGAATATTTCTGATTTACAGTTGATTGAACACAAGAACCAAAACCTATAGGTAGAGAGAGTTAACTGTACCATAAGTAGTGGGACAAATAAAACATAGAGAAAACCCAAAAAGATTCTCCAATAGTTTCCTTTGCTCCTTAGATGTTTAGTGCTTTTAAAATGTCCAGTCAGAATACAGAAAGTGTCTGTGGTGACCCTCGTAGGAGATTCTCCTCTCAGTGGCCTCTCTAGTTTCTCTGTTGCTCCTAGAAAACAGGTAGTTGCTCTAGTTGCTTCTCTACTCCTTAACTCTGGGATGTGAAAAGACTTATATGGTATTCCTCCCAGGCTCTGTGTATAGGAAAATAGTACTGATTGACAGGAAGATTTTCTGACTTTAGTAGGAAGTTGTTTTAGGTTGGGGAGCTATCCCTAAACTGCTTGAAGTTGAAGAATTTGTCTTTTCCTTCAGTGAAGGACCAACCCTGCTTCCAAGAATGCAAGTTGCAGTGTTAGGTTGGGCACGTGGCACAAATGTAATTTCTCTGAGGAGAGATGAGTTAGGATCAGGCAAGAGTGGGGGTGGGAAGTTGAGGGGGAGCCTCTAGGCTTTAGCTAGAGGGTCTACTGGACAAACTATATCTCTCCATTTGCCACCTAAATAATACCCTTCCTTCCAGATTATTCCTTTCTGTTCGTTCATCAAACACTTGTTAAGCAGATCATCAGGACTGTACACTGAGCTTAGTGTGGGTAATGCAGTACGAACAAGGAACTTTGAAATTAAACTGCATTATGTGTCTCGTGGATATACAAAGCAATGAGATAAACATGCTCAGCCTTCCAAAGCATCAATTTTTCTTGAAGGTAGAGGAAGGAAAGGAGAGCAAAGCAACTTAAGTGCTAGGTAATTTAAAATAATATTCTTATATGAAAGTAAACAGATCTATTATAGAACAGGGCCAAAATTTGCATATATTTAACAAATAAAATTTGAAAGTGCAAAGAAATCTTATGCAAGTAGTTGACTTTTTTGGACTATGTCCCAGAAACTTGAGAACACACATGATAATTCTCTCCTGCTATTATAGGCCCATTGGTTACAAAGTTTAAATCTTCATGTGTCCTTTGGAGAAATGGAAATTAGCTAGGAAAGAGACATAATAAAAAGTTCAGTTTAGAAATGTCATGCATGAGTAGCACCAGGTAAATTTACAGATCAAATACTTGTATTTATTTCTGTTACCTCACAAAAGCCACTGAAATGACCCTAGACCTAGGGGAAGAAGGCAGACAATGTCTACAAAACTGTGGAAGCTGAAAAACAGTGCAGAGAAAATTGAAACCAAGAAGGAGCAAGTCCTTTTGAGAAAAGACCAAGGAATCAGACATAGCAGCTTCCTCTCAAGTCTTCTTTTTATAGGCCGTGCTTTGGACTGCATTTTGTCTGCCCTAAATTCCTATATGAAAGCCACGTTCCCAGTGTGACTGAGTAGGAGGATAGGACATTTGGGAGATGATTAAGGGCTACAGAACTGTGAGAAGATGGCCTTTTATCATTTAGACCATCCATTTCATAGTTTGTTTTAGAGGCCCAAGCTAAGGCATGGTGGTCAGTAAAAAGAAACATGGTTAGAATCTATAAAGAGTTGTTGCGCCTATGGTCCTCTGTCTTTAGAGTGCTTCAGTTTTCCCAGGAAGATTTTCCAAAATACATTAGTCAGGATCTCATCTCCAGAGACCCAGATTGTAATTGTTCCTGGAGAGTATCCAATATGCACTGTGCATTAGAATAATATAATAACAACTACAAGATTGTGTTTCCAAGTTTGCACACCTAGGTGTCAGTCTGCCTTCCTAGTATAGGAATGAAGCTTTATTCTCTGGAGAAGTTGCACCCAAGAGCGTGTGCATTCAGAGCTATCAGGTAAAGCTGAGGAGGGATTTGAGTTAGAACCAGTTTACTAACAGAGATCTGCAATCTCATCCCCTCTTTCCCATTTAGCTTTCCACATGGGTACAGCCAGGCTTATCTTCCCAAGACAGGAGTTCCAAGGATTCTTCTGTGAGAAAAGTGATCCACCCGAAGTCCTAACTATATTAACATTTGGGGGCTCCCCAATTAATAACCCAAATGACCAGGTAGATCAACCAGTCAAAAAGAATATGGTAAAGCTCTCAAATATTGGAGTTTGCTGTTGGGTGTAAGTGAACAGCCAAAAGGTATTAGACATTGGAAGAAAGATTTTAACATGAAACAAAATTTGAAACCAGAAAGAATTCATAAGAAATCAGCATAAGGACTTATAGGAGGCAAATTTTAAGAACACATCTTTATGATTAAAATGATTTAAGATGTAAGACAAAATACCTTATCCATAAAAGAATAGATGGTTATGGAACAAGGAAAATATGAAAATATGATTTAATATATAAAAGTAAAGGATTAGAAATAAATCTAATAAATTATAAGATAAAATGGTGGAAAGTCTTTAATAAATTAGGTGGAAGGAGCTTAGAGATTTAAATGAAAGGGAATAATAAATAAAGTTCAGGAAATCTCAAATTTGGATAAAATATATTTAGAACAGGAGAAAGGAATAAGGAGAGGAGCATTTTGAAAAACAAATACACAAAGAAAAATCAGGTATTTTTTTTAAAAAATGAGTTTCAAGATTGAAAGAACTGGGTGAATGCCTTTCATAGAATGAAAACTATTGAACATAACAAAGGAGAAAAAAATGCTGCCACGCTAGCACAAAACATCATGCACTGCTGTGTGAGGGGGACGTACAATTATCAATAGTCAACATGGCGTGATGGGGCTTTTCATCAGTGAGGTTAGAAGTTTGATGACCATGAAACATAGATTCTGAGTTCTGAGGCAACATGAACCAAATATTCTCTATCCAGCAAAAATACCTCAGGTGGGCCAGGGGATGTAGCTCAGTGTCACCACATCTGCCTGGCAAGTGGAAGGTCCTGAGTTCAATCCTTGGTACCAGAAAAAAAAATTCAAAACTACCTCAAGTGGGAGGATAGAATAAGTGTTCTGAAATGCAAATCTCAGAAAAACGACCTCCTGTATACCTGGTCAGGAAGCTGCAAATGTATTCCACAAGAATAAGAACTACCGAATAGTATCACAGGGCTTTAGTCTATGTTCAAGAAAGAGGAGGGGGAGCTTCAGGAGGGACATTTCCAAAAAGAAAACTACTACATGGATTGGCCACAGAGGTGTTTAAACACACTGTGAAGAAACATTCTGGTGGAGGGTTTAGTGAGGGCGTCTTGGTCTATTTCTGCTGGGTAATTTATAAAGAACAGAAATGTATTTTTTTCAGTTGTGAAAGCTGGAAAGCTCAAGATCTAAGCATCAGCAGATGTGGGTGAGGGCTGCCTTCTCTTTCAAAGATGGCATTTTCTTGCTGTATCCTCACATGGTATAAGGGAAAAATGTTGAGTTGTCACATAGAAATGACAAAGAGCCAAAGGATTAGCTAGTTTCCTGGAGTCCTTTACAAGGACATTCATCCCCTCCCCGAGGGCAGAGCACTCGTTCTGTAATCATCTTCTAAAGACCCCTCCTCTTAAGACTCTCACATTGGGCCTTGTTAGTACGTGTGAACTTTTTGAAAACATACATCTAAGACCTTAGCATTAAGCTAAGAAGACAATCAGAGAAAACAAGTGAACAAAAATTCCAGAAAAAGAATGTGTAGTATACAGTAGAAAACAGCCATGAAAACTATTATGGAGTCAGAACAACAGAAACAATGAAAATCGTGATTTAATAATCTCAGACAAACAAGGAAAAATGTGTGTGTGAAAAATCTAAACCCTTCATCTTTCATAATGAGAAGTTAAATACTTAAACTTAATAAGCATTGATTGGTAGAAACATAAACATTTTGTTTAGAAAAGTGAAAATAAGTGCCAGAAGGTAAGGGTAAAAGAAGAGAATGTCACTCTTCTCTGTAAAAGATTGCTTTATAATTTCATAAACTCAGCAATATTTCAATACAAGTAAAAGATCAATTTAAACATCAGAGCTATCCCTTTTGTGTATCTTCAGAGGTGAGATCAATGAAATGGGGAGCACAGGCAGAGAAGGCAACTGGGAGCCATTACAATTTTCTTGAAACAAGTTGGGCTCCAGCCTGCTGTTTACTTGGGCTCAGGATCAACACCTGTCTGGGAGAGTTGGAGAAGAACTTCCTGCCCCATGATATAGGACCAGCAGCAGCTTCAGCTGACCCAAAGATGTTCTGAAGCTGAAAGAGCCACCTTTCAGAAGTGTCCTGGGTTGGTCTGAGAATCATGAGCCTTGAATAAGATGTTTCTCTGCAGTTGATGCAAAACCTGAAGAAGTGGCCATCTCAAAGCTGGGCATCAGCAGCACTCCTGGCACTGAGCCAACACACCCTTCACTGAAGGAGAGCCTTGGTTTGTGTGGCAGTCAGTGCAGTAGGTAAGAAGTGATGAAGGTGGAATGGGCTGTGGCAGTGAGAATATGAAGAAGCAAGCAGACTGAGAGTCATTCGCATGGTGTAGAAAGGAGAGTGAATTAGGACCATCTAGTATACTCCAGGTATGTGGATGGCTGGGTAGTGATGGTGACTGTGTTCACGGAAAGAGTGTATAGAAGAGGAGAGGTGATGAATTGAGTTTGGGAAAAGCTATATGGAGTGCTACAGGAGGGAAAGACCAGCTTGAGGCCCGCCCAGATCTCTTCTTTCCACTATCTGTGACTTTCATTTTCTTGACTCTACAATCAAATCCTGAAATATATTTGTTATTTAAATGTTAGCTCTTAAAAGGGATTTTTAATCTGCCTTGTGCTTTGCTGTATTGTACAGAATAGATCACTGTAGCAGACGTGGACATTTGTCGTTGACCTAGGGCATTGTTCTTAGTATCATCTCTTTGTATCTCTCTGACTTCTTCAGTGAAAGAAGGGAGAGACTGAGATAATGCTATCACTGATTATTTCACTTCTTGTCTCTGACAGCGGCCCTGGCACAGTGTCTGGCATGAAGTAACACATGCCAAATGGCTATGGAGTAAACAACTCATGAGTGGCCAGGGATCTCAGGCCTCTAGCCATCCAGGTCTGAACAAACCCCACTCTGTCTCCTGAACCTGTTCCCACCTTCTGTGATGTTCTCTCTGGTACTTGACGTGACAGATGCTCTGTAGGAACTGTGTGAATGGTGTGAAAAGTTGGTGCCCAGAGAGAGAGAGAGGGAAATGCATGTAAAATATTGCAGAATTGGCTGGTTTTATTGGAGATGAGCTCAGATATGTACATTGTCAGAACTGGGGAGTAGTTGCATTTTCCAGATAAAAAACCCAGAAAGGCAAAGTTAGGGATCTCTTGACCATCATTATTGTGCTTCTCTAACCCCTGGATTGTGATGGGCTGGAGGGTCCTTCATTATCTGGTCATGAAGCCCTCAATGCAGACAGCCTTGAATCAGCACCCTTCAGACTACCATATGTAAATCATTGATCTGCAATGATTCCCTTTGAGGGAATAGGCTCTTGATCATTACCCAGCCCTCATCTAACCCATGAGCTAGAAAAAGCAAAGAGAGGAGAAATTCAAAGGGAAGGACTTTTAAGGTCAATTATTGTATACTGCTACACCATTGGGGTTCAGTTTCTTGCCAGCAAAAACTGCATTCACAGCATTTGTCATTCATGGGGAAGGAGTTTTCTTTTTTTTTTTTTTTTTTTTTTTT